>PPHD01000038.1:0-52420 GCA_002909625.1 Bambusicola thoracicus
TAGGATAGGAGCATATGCTCTTAATCTTGTCGTTATTGCCTGCACATTGTTTACAGCAAAGCTTTTTGTTTTTGTCCTCAAGAAGTTTGGTGTGGCTTAAACTGGAATGATAGTCATGCTTGTAAAGGAATTAACCTTTCTGTTTGTCTGAAAGCATTACAGGTGCTGGTGGATCAGTCAAAGAAAGCCAACTCGCCTTTGAAGGGTCATGAGAGGACAGTGCAGTATCTGCAGCATTTGGGTAAATGCCGATATTGTTTCTGTGGAAGTGTTGCTCTTTCCAGGTTGTAGTTATTCTATTGTTCAGAATCTTCATAGATACTATCAAGTTTAAGGATAATCCGGTTGTCTACTCTGCTTTCTTGTGTAGTGCAAACTTTAAGAATTAAAGCTCAGGAGTGTCCTGTTCAAACTTGAGAATCTTATTGGTAAACATTCCTTATTTCTGACTTAAAAACAAACAAAAAAACCCACAAAAATTCAACTGTAAGAGAATATACCATATTATTTTGTATTTTATTCCAGTAATGGTTTGCCATCACTGATGAAAGGAAAGTCTTACTTCTGGGTTAGGCTTTCCAGTGCGAAGTCTAGCTATTCATTGCTGGGCTTTGTAGTGCCTTTCCCAAAATGAAGAATCCTATATGACGCTTTTGTTTCCTGTGTATAGATAAATCTAAATTAATGAATTGTGTCCTTAGCCTGCAATGTGTGATTTGCTTGATTGGAGAGGAGAAAACAAAAAAGAATTTTACTATCTTTGAAACTTGGATATCACTGAAAGCATCTGTTTGTGCTGTGAGTAGGTAGATCTTTAGGAATGTAATGCTGAGCACTGCTACCTCTTGTATTCTAGGTGCGGAGAATTTGCACTTGGTATTTTCCTATTCTGTCTGGGTGCTAAGAGATTATCCTGAAGATGGGCTGAAGGTAAATTTGCCACTGAGATTCTTAGTGCAGCGTGTGGTGTGAGAATGCATGTAGTAACATTAAGTCCAATTTAGTGTCTGATATTGTCTACATTCTGCACTGTAACAGAAAGCTTAGCAGTAGACAGATCAGGACAGCTTATCAGTTTCTTTTGTCTTTTTTTTTTTTTCCATTCTTGGAATACCTTGTTTTGTAATGTGTCTAAGAACCCTTAAGTTTGGTGTAACATCACTGTACAAGAGCATGGTAGAATATTTAAATGTTAATTTCCTTTTCTTAATTTTCTTTGACCTCTGTATTTGAGAGGTGTTGGGTACTGTAAAAGGTATGTGCTGACAGAAGTGGGAATTTGGTCATCTGTTCAGATGTGAGATAACTTCTGGGTGTCTAAATAAGCTGCTTGGATTGTTTTTTTAATACTACTTGTGCTTAGTCTTCAGGCTTACATGATGATATGTTGCACTTCATTGCCTCAGAGAAAATACATTGCATACAAAGTATTCTGTGAATAAATTTTTATTTTACAGATATTTACAGAAGACCTCCCTGAAGTGGAAGCATTGCCACGAGACAAAGTGCTCAGTTTTTTGATTGAAAACTTTAAAAGTTTGGCTATTCCTTATCTGGTAAGAACTCCAATATGTGTTAGTGCATTATGTTTAGTTCATGTTATACATAAGCCTTTAGTTCTCAAGGTGTACGTGGTAGCTTTGCTGTAACTTGTGCAAAGAAAATAAAATCCTGAGGTCAAGCTTGGTAAAAGTAACCATAAAGTATAGAATTGTTGCTTGCTTTTAGCAAATTACTTGCCAGAGTAAGTATCATTAACTGAATCTGAACTTGTGTTTACAGGAACACATCATTCATGTCTGGGAAGAAACTGGTGCACACTTTCACAACTGTCTGATCCAGCTGTACTGTGAGAAAGTGCAGGGCTTAATGAAAGAATATCTCAGCTCTTTCCCTGCAGGTATGTTTTAGCCTTTTCTGGTAGGCCAGGGGGCTGGGACAGCACAGGGGAACTTTCACAGTCTATTGCTCTAAGCCTCTGCTCTTCATGTGGATAAGAAGATACCCTAAATGATGAAAGAATTGGTACAACAGAAATTACGGGTTTGTAAGCAAATCTAGTTTCTTGCTACCTTGGAAATCTTAAGTGACCAAGTGACAACTTTGCTCATGATTAAAAGAAATGGCCGCTACTGCTCGCTTCATTCTATTAAGGGCAGAGGTGGGTTTTGATTAACCGTGTACTGTCTGATCAGAATCTTGTCCGTGTGTTTTAGAAACCTGAAGTTATTTGTCAGGTGCACCCAGTTCTTACAAATGTAACAGTTTCATTAGAATGTGGTTTATCCTAATTTTATTTTCTTCCTCTTCTGTGTACTGGTGTCATGGAATAGTTGTAATACAGTAACTGATATTATTTCTTTCATACAGATAAATCTCCAGTGCCTGCTGGGGAGGAAGGAGGAGACTTAGGGGACTACCGGAAAAAACTTCTCCTCTTTCTGGAGAAGTCTAGCTGTTATGAACCTAGTCGACTAATCAGTGACTTTCCCTTTGATGGTGAGTTCAATTTCTTTAGCCTAAACTAAACCCTTGCTGTATTTTACAACAGAACCTTCTCAGTTATTAAGAATCATAGCAACTAGAAGCAGAGAAAATGGCTAGATCTGTTGTGAGTCACTGTGTTTATTCACTGTGTGTATGCTGACAAAACTGTTTTTCTCAGTCCCTACAGGACTCATTTAAATGCTGGCCTAAGACCTTGTGGCATCTCCTATTGCTTAAGCATTTAGCTAAACCTTTAGATGAGCTTGAATTCCTCAATAGTTTGTTATATCCTAAGGTTACTTGAGAATTCAAAATTGTTACTATCTCTACTGTGTAGTAGACTTAGTGTGACTTTAGTCCATGTTTAAACTGCAGTTTATCCTTTTTTCTGTTAATCTGGTTAGTAGTGGACCTTATGTTGTCATTTTTAAGTGTAGCTATTGACTAATTGTTCATCCTATCACTAGGTCTTCTAGAAGAACGTGCTCTGCTCTTGGGTCGTATGGGGAAGCATGAGCAAGCTCTGTTTATTTATGTCCATATTCTGAAGGACACCAACATGGCTGAAAAGTAAAGTTTTTTTCTAATAGATTTTTGTAGTGAGTTGTTGCTGTGTGTGGAGCTTGAGTGATATATGGTTTCAGGATCATGTGTCCATGTTTCCTTGAGTCTTGGGCTCTTCCAGTTATCTGTTGATTACAGATAATGATGTAATTCCCTTGTGAATTACCTTTTCACATTCTTCTGTTATTGCACTTCTGAGCAATATTACGCTCATTAAATAAGTTCTTTGTTTCCTTCTTGTCAGGTGTGGCTTTCCAGTGGTCTTTAGTTTGTCTCCGCCCCTTCCCTTTTTATAAAATAATGAAATCAAGGTATTAAATTCAGTTTCAATGTGAAAGTTTTGTAAGTTGACTGGAAGTGAGAGACGTGCACAAAAGCTCCCTTTTCTACATTGTAATGCAGAGTAACCGGTGCTGCACATCCTGATCCAATTGATCAGAATTGGATGTATGGTCACCTGATGTGGATGGCCTCAGAAAATGAGCTTTTAGATGATAATTTCTATGTAATGAGTTTCTGGGTTCTGAATCCGTCCATGCATTTCACTTGATTCTTCTCTGTTCTAGCTACTGCCATAAACATTATGACAGAAACAAAGAAGGCAATAAAGATGTAAGTAGCTTCATCTTAGCAGACTTCCTTTTTCTGTAAGGATGTTTTTAGACTCTGGATACTTAACCTTCTGGCTTGCCTGGGCCACGTTGAGTGAAGAGGAATCATCTTGGGCTGCATATAAGATATATATTATAGTTAATGTATATAAGTAATAAAACTTATTTTTTTTATATTTTTTTCTTAAAACACTGAAAAAAAGGGAACAACAAAAACTTAAAACTAACAGATCAGACACATGAAGACTGCTTGTGCCATGGTAGGGAATGTAACGTTTTTGCTTTGTATAGGCTTTGGATTTTGTGTGAGGTGGACAGGAATCTATGTATAACCTCTTGGGCTTTAGGAAGTACGTGCTTACACTTCTTTGTTTTTGTGAATGCTACTGCATTATTTGAGTTGAGTATATATTCCGTAGGTAAATTCCTGATGCAATTTAGTCAAAGTACTGCATTCTTATTCCGCTTATCTTTACAAGAGTTAATGATAAAAATCAAAGTGTTGTTTTCGAAAGGTAACTGAGTTATAAGTGAAGGAGGTGTGATTAAAAGATACTACTTTCATAGAAAAACCTTTATGTAGAGTGTAAGTCTTAAAAGTCTTTGAACATCACTTGTACTTTTTTCCCATGGTTTTAAGAAAAAAATTGCTTGAATGACTCTTAGAATTTTGAATGGCAAAGAAAAACAACAAAATGAAGTACTTTACTAGTACTCTTGCTGGGTTCATGAGTGCAATGATTTCAATAGCTTTCCTTCTGTGTAACAGGTCTATCTGTCTCTGCTCCGGATGTATCTTTCCCCACCTAGTGTTCATTGCCTGGGGCCAATCAAGATGGAAGTGTTGGAGCCTCAAGCCAATCTGCAGGCTGCTCTGCAGGTGTTGGAACTACATCACAGCAAACTGGATACCACCAAGGTAAGAAAGACTTTGTATGTACTCTTAAGTTTGTACTGTTGGCAGAACCTAGTGGAGCAGGTGTGTGTGCAGGATATTACAGTGTGAATGTGAGTGAACTTCTATTTTGTTGTCTATTTGTTGTAATTTTTCCTAATTAGATATATTTTGCTTTAGGCAATAAACCTTCTTCCAGCAAATACACAGATTAGCGAGATTCGAATCTTCCTAGAAAAAGTCCTTGAAGAAAATGCCCAGAAGAAAAGATTCAATCAAGTACTCAAGAATCTTCTTCATGCTGAATTTCTGAGAGTAAGTACCTGTAACCAACAGGAATTGTGTTGCAAAGCTGATGTTGGGTATTTTAATCAGCTATTCCTTATATGTGATGTGTTTCCTCTGGATGGTGCTGTAGTTCATCTGAAATTAATAAATGTGCACCACATAGTTTGAATGTCCCCTTTTCAGGGTATGATAGCAAGTGCAGTAATTTTAATTTGGATGGAGCTTGTGCCTTTCTGAGTCTCTGGACTCACTGTGTTCTGGGGTGCATTGCAGGATGGTTTTGGAGAGTGTGGACTAGATTTCTTCCAAGTAAACTAAATCAGGTGATGCACTTCAGTAGTCAGCTGAATTGCTCTTAATGGGTGGAATGCTTTAGCCTGTGATTCAGACTAATTCAAAATAAAATCCTGGAATGTGTCTAATGTTGGGTCTTCCATACCACCTGCTCTACTCTACACAAGACCAAGTCCTGCTTATTTTGTGCAATTCAACTTGCTGATGTAGATATAGCCACTGAAAATTGAATGTTCTGATTAGTTTTCAGTTTCACCAGACTAGAAAGGAACTGTAGTCTGGTATTGCTTTTTAAGCAAGTTTATTTACTGTCCCGTAGGTTCAGGAGGAGCGGATCTTGCATCAGCAAGTAAAGTGCATTATTACAGAGGAGAAGGTGTGCACTGTATGTAAAAAGAAGATAGGCAACAGGTGAGAGATTATGTGCTTTAAAGTTTGGGAAACAAAATCAAATGTGAATCTTAAAATGTGTGTATACATGTATGTTTGGTGTGTGTGTGTCTGTGTATACATACAGAGAACAGAGAAGTATGAAGGAGAAATCTGAAGAGTGTTTGAATTAGAAATGTCATTCCACAGAGTGGCTAAGACAGCATCAAAGTCAATGAAGTTTATTGCAAGAGTTTTAATCTTGCTTTCAAAAGAACAATAAAATGTCATCAGAAATTCTCAAGACATCTTATTTCACTACTCCAGAAGGCAGAAAATCATATCTGATACTGAATTTAGAATACTTTCGTAAGAACACTGCCTACTACCTGCTGCTTAGCTGCAGTTTAAGGAGAGTGATGTAAGGAATCTCAAACTAAGATGCATGTGGAATAGCTGTATATCTAATGTCTTTGTGATTCCCTGTCTAATTTATGTTTTGAAGTGTAGCAATCTTAAAACATGTAAAAGTAGAACTGTTTTGCTTGATACTTAGATTCCAGTAACTTTTCTTCTCCTATTTCTAGTAAATAATGATGGACTGGTATAGAATGAGAGTGTTATGGGCATTTTTTTTATTTAAAACTCCATTGGAATGCCACACAATCATTAATTGTTTATCTTTTTGATGTGAACTGTTCCAAAATATCACTAGCATTCACAATTACAGGAAATAGTTTTTTCCAAAGCATTTTAATGGATGTGAGTCTGAATATATTATTGCTATGTATTTTCAAATTTGTTATTAGTGTATAGCTTGTAACATCAGAATTAAAATTTACATATGCAATATTGGTTTGATTGTCTAGGGCTTTTCTAATGCTGTAAATTTCAGTCAGGGTTAGAAGGACTGTCATGTCAGTAAGTCACCAAATGATCTCCCAAAAACCAGAACAAACTTAAAACCAAAACCAGCTACAAAATGGTACCAGTGACTTCTAAGAAAAGTGTGCCTGTAGAAATGAAAATAGATTTTTATTTTTATTTTAATGATACTCTCAAAATCCATAGAACTCTTTTGTCTGATTTTTACCAACAGAATATTCAGGGTGAAATCTCAATAGGAAAGAATCAGTTCTGTGTAAGCATCTTTTTCTGATTTTTGTACGTTCCTGTTCCAACAGAGAAAACTGTATTTGCTGTGTTTAAAAAAAAAAATAAATAAAAAATTGACCTTTTTGTCTTCTATCTCTTCACAGTGCGTTTGCCCGATACCCTAACGCAATAGTTGTGCATTATTTCTGCTCCAAAGAAGTCAACACTTTGGACACCTGATCTGGCCTTATTCAATAATCCCAACGCTCCTATGAAATTCAGAAGTGATAGCTTAAAAAAGTTGATGCTTCTGAGATTATTGTGGCTTGTTTCTAGGTTTTCACTGGGTAGAAGTCATTTGTATCTAAGGACAGACTGTGCCTATGTGGTCATATTGATTTACCAGAAAATGACTTAACCTTGTCATTATAGTGCTGACAACTATGTTGAACCTCTCAGTACTCAGATGAAGAATAAAAACTGATCAGCTGTAAGCTTTGTAATGCACTCCAACTTGTGAAATGAGTTGTCAGACAACTGTAAGCTGTTCACAAGTCAACTTTTACAGTAGAAGTCCTCTTTGGGGTAACAATGTTGTGATTTGGCCTCATATGTAAATAGTCCTTCAAAAAAGAAAATGTATTTCGAGTCTTTGCAGTTGTATCACCATCGCATGTAAATCACCAGATGTATGGTATAAAGAAGGCTTCTATGCCTGTTTCTAGATGTAGAAAATAGTTTTATTTTCATCACAGTGATGGGAATATTTAAATGTTGGCCAAAGGAATCCGCTTATTGATTTTCAGTGTTATCACCTGACTTTCAGAAGAACAGAATTTGCACGGGGGATAGTCAGGCAAACAGCAAATGCATCACTGAAAAGCTACTTTTTTTTTTTTTGAGAACTGTAAATTGAATTAATTTGTGCGCTGTTGGCTGACTTTAGTCACTGTTAGCATGACTGGAAGCTCAGACACTGTTCTAAGAAGTTCACATCTGCATTCATACAAAAAACAAAGAAACACCCTGGAAAGCAACTTTTTGAGGGATTGAACTACAATGATTGCTTGAACTTCTTGACTACACTTAAGAAGTTGTGTATATAAAGCTCTTTGGTCACTCTTTCACTTCCCAGCACTGAAGTAAAATCTAGACTATTTCAACATCTTTTTTTCAAATGTTTTGGAACAACTGTGTTCTGTGCAGGCTGGTACTGTTCTTAAGTTACACTTGGGCCAGAGGTCTAAACTGCAAAAACTGGGTTGTACCATACTCCTTGTAGGCTGTAATATTTTTGTCTAACTTATTTTTCCATAGGCTGTAATCTATAGCAGATTGATACTGGAAATATTGAAATGTGTGGTGCAGAAAGAATGTGAGCAGCAGTATTGAAAAGGAAGCAGTTGCACATAACTGACTTGATCTTTGTCTCCAAATTGACTCCAGCAAAACTTATAAATTTGTAATGATTAAATAATACTGTTCATGATATGTAACTATCAGAAATGACATCTCAATGATTAAGTAATAAAGCCTTTCTGCCTAAGCTGTAACTGAATCTCAGCTAGCTTTGTAGGTTTAGTTAAGCCATTGTTAAATGGGTGTGTTTTTTAGGAACAGATCTGCAGTAAGCTGTCGGGAGTCCTAATTCACTTTTATTTACCACTGTTAATGATTTCCTTTGGTAACTGTTTGTTTTCCATGTGTTTCTATTTATTGTTTATATGCTGTGAATTCCTTTGAGTTTCATGGTCCAGTGTTCTACTACTTTTGTGCTTGGGTATCCTGGGTGGTATTGCTACTGATATCTTTCTGTAGAGTCTGGGAAGAGGGAATCTGTGGTGTTAGTGTTTTTAACCTTGTATTTCTTCTATTTGAAGAAGAGAGTCTAAAGTACTTATATTCAATTTGCACATTCTGTATAGGTCTTTATATACTAGTTCAGGTACAGAGGGAAGATAGTTTGGGAGAGTTGTGTTTACAGATCATTGAGAATGAAAGAAGGGTATTTATCGGGCCCTGTATTCTTTATATACAAATATGACAATGTTGCTCTGATTTTTACCTATCTTAGGTTTAATACTGTTAGTATGATTTTTATTTACTTTCATCATCTACTACCTGGAGAGTGGTATTCACATATGAAGAACTTCATTGTGCTCTTACTTTCGTGGTTAAGGTTGTGCCTCTGTTCATCTCTGTTGCATAGCCTTTATAAAGAAGTGATTTGTGCTGTACTTTTTTCTTTGTTGGTTCATATCATGTGGCTTATGTGGTTCATACCGTTCACTTAACCATACAGCAGGTTTGTCTAAAGCAATAGATTGCAATAAATATTGTGAACCAGTGTGCGTTTCAGTCATTGTGCAGTTAAGCTTCCTGAGCTGCTGAGTTTATCTTAATAATCTTTGCTTTCTTCTGGAAGTCAGATTTAATGCAGGGGCTCTCAGCATCACTTCTGCTTTAACGTGTAATTCAGATAAGGCCATGTCACTTGAGAGCTGTTCTCAAGTGTTGAGTACTGATTCTCAACTTCTGCTTTGGATTTACAAGTTCATAGTAAGTTTGTAAATGTTCTCAAAATCCTACTAAAAACACTTTTGTATCCTTTGAATAATGTTTTTGAAAGTCTTATACAATTAAATACATATTTACTAGAGAATACTAAAATCATTGATGTGGTTTTTTTGAGTGGTGATTTGCTGTTTTGGGGGAAGGCAATTGAACAACACTGTGGTGGAGTCAGGGAATATTAAGGCTAACAGATTTACAGTTGCTTGACTTTTTTACGTCAGACTGCTGTAGTGCTGGCAATAGAACATACATGCTTATTTTTCCCATTCTATAGAAATGGGAGATATTGGCTTTGAGGTAAAGTCTTTGTCTCCTTCACTGATAGTTGAACTGAGGTGGAGGGGAAACAACAACAAATAAAGAATGAACAATCATCAAAAAACACTGAGAGCATCCTTTGGAGCCTTGATAAGGGGCTCATCTTTAATATTTATGCGTATTTTAAGTACTATATTATGTAGTTAGTGGTGTATGTTACTTGTTCATACCTGCTGACAGAAAATTAACTGAAATGTAGATACACATCTGTCTTGATCACTGATACTAATGGTGCTAATGATACTACTGATACCGTGCTGATACTAATTTCCCCCAGAAATGAAGTTATCGTGCGTGAGACCATCCTTCTCATTTCGTGTTGTGACATCATTTTCCTTGTTTGTTTTCTTGGTTTCATAGGAATAGACAGAAGTAAGCAGCTCTTTGGAAACTAACGTGGCTGTCAACAGCGTGTCTGTATAGTTAAAACTGTTCACAAACTGTTAATGCATGGATCTTTGACTACGAAATGGTTCTTACATAAATGTTTCAAAAAGCTTTTAGATTTTCTTGAGAGAAATTCAAGAGAACTTCTATAAGAGTTAGATTCCTGTGCTGAGATTTCATTGGAAGAGGGCAGAGAACTTCAGGAAAGGGCAGGTAAGCCTGACTTAAAAGCAATTGGGCACTCACAAAATAAAATGAGTTGCCTCAATTTTCCTGTTATTCAATCATGAGCTATATTAAATAAATAATACTTGCAATTCTGCTTCTTTTAATGAACAAAAGTGAACAGGCTGGTTAACTTCCAGTGTAATGGTAAGGTGGAATGTAAAGAAAGCACTTTTTCAGATGTGTTTACCATAGCATTTAATGTATTGTGAGCATTTAAAGCTATCGCTGGCTGTTTTGCACTGGTACTATGTTTGCTTTTTGCCTGTAAGTCTATGAATTCACTGACTAGTACTGACTTGTTTGTACTCCAAATACCAGTGCTTATGCTTTATTAATTTTCTGAAGTTCTTATCTAGTGACTGACACTAACAACAGGAAGTGATTAATTAATGGGGTCTTGCTAAGAATGTGTCACATTCTCATGTTTGTGTTGGTGATGTGCTACACTGCTGGCTTTCATATGTCTAACTATTGAAGCATGTAAGTTTCTTGTCTCGTGCTTCAGCTTAATAAAAGCCTGCATGTGAGCCAGCTGCCAGCAGCTGGTAAAAAACGTCATCACTTCCGCTCGTTACTACTAAGATATTTCTGAAAGCACAACAGATCCAGGACCTAATCCATTGTACAATGTTTCAAGAAACTTTGGTGGAAGAATGAGGACAGTGCTGTGAGGAAAGGAGAATAAAAGGAGGGACTTGTAGAGACTGCTCACGTAGTGCAGGGTTAGATGAGGTGTTGGATTATTGTTCTCTGATGCATCCAAAGGCAGACCAAATCACAGTGCCTCCATTCAGGGCTCTCTGCAATGTCTCTGAACACCTATGGTCAATGATAAATTCAAGGCTTGCAAGACTGGAATTTCTTTCTATTTTAAAATATTCTTTGATCGTAGATGGTTTCAAACTCTTTCCAAATTCCAGCACGAGTCCTAAATAAGATCGCTGGAACTCTGAAGGAAAATCTGGAATGGGAGTTTTGAGGTTGCAGCCTTATCACAGCAACACTTCTTCCTAGCCAGAGCTTCTGTGTCCAGTGCTGCTTTGCTGCTATCTTTCACCACTATTTGAGAAACCTGCCGGTGACGCTTAGAACTGGGCTGTTTGACAAGTGCAGGCCACACCTCTGCTTCATAGCTGGAACGAAGCCCAGGACTCTGTGAAACTTCAGACCACAACTGTAGTAAGCAGTTCTTCGCGGCCAGACGTCTGAGGATTCTTCTGCGGTTTTTTGTCAGGTTTTTTACTGAGAAAACAAGTCCATTTTTTTCCATGTTCCATGGGGTGCTGCGGGGCTCAGTTCCACCCAGAGTGCTGCCTTTTTTGGCAGCTGTACTTTTCCAAAGAAAGGAGAGAAAGGAGAGTGGATTTTATCACTGTCGGGTAAGACGAGTTGTAGCGCTGCCTTTAGGACAGTATTCTTTAGCTGATCTGTTTGGCAATGACTTATTGCTACTGCACGTGTATGAAACTACTCCTGTAGTGATCAAAGAGAAAATTTATAGCTGGGGGAATGTTTTGGCTAACTATAATGTTGGTGTAGATTCCAAATTTTTTATTAAGTCTGTGTTCTGAGTGAAACAAAGTAGGCACAGATCTCTTGGTTCCTTAGGTTCTGAGGAACATGTGGTGATAGTTTGCAGGGGAAACTCCAGCATGTCAGACTTCTCATCAGTAGAGATAAAATGATTTTTATGTGTTTTCTTGTGGAATATCCTTGATTACCTTTCCTTTTTTTATTATCTACCTTATCCCACCAGGCTTTAAACTTCAAGGTAGACAAGGATTAACGATGACTTAAACCATCCATTCATAATGCAGTGCAACCACACTAGATAAGTGGTGACAGTGTGTTTGTCCTTCAACTGATTTTTACCTATCATTCTGTTGTATGAGATGGAAGGCCTAATAACCTCAGTTTTGAATTGCACTCAGCTAATCTGCCATCGTATTACCTGCCTCTCCTACTATAAATCTGGAACTTAAAACTGAGGTGACCGTTGAATGTAACAGGATGGTTTGCTGTCTGTATGCCACTGTGCTCTGCCATTTGCTTTGTGATGAAAATGACTGGAGGTGTGTTATTTATTTAGTTATAAAAAGCAAAGTAGTGTTGGCTGATAAGTTTTTTAAAAAAGAAGTCTTCACTACTTAATAGTCAACGAGCAACGAGGAGGGAAGCAGATCAGCATCTGGCTCTGGAAAATTCAGTGTAATCAAATCTCTTTAAGAAATTTTACAGAGTTCAGCATAGAATACCTGTGGGCCCTGTACCTAAGATAACCTGTTTTACACTCCCTTGCTGCTGCATCAGCTCCTTCAGTTTAGATGAAGAGTACAAACAGTGGTTAAGAGTGAGAATTCGGTCTTGCACCCTTACGTAAGGATTCCAAGTTTTTTTTTTTTTTTTGCTACAGGAGCAGTCTTCTGAGCTCTGAGAAGGGGGTGATTTTGAAAAATCATTAAGCTGCAAGTTAGAAATTGGCTGCTTGCATGTGTCACATACATAGGTACACCGTCATCTACACTTATACAGACAGATCTGTAGTTGTCATTGAATGCTATGTACATTTCTTGCCTATCTTTGTCTGGATTTGTTTGGATTGGCCTTATCTAATTTGTGCTTCATTGCTCTGTAAGCTCATCTTCTGACATGTTTTAGCATTGCTACGCCTTGTCTAAAACATAATTATAAAAGGTGAAATAGGAGGTTCTGGCATACTGAGAGCAGAGCTTTGGGAGCACAGAAAGGTATCTGTTGCATTATATGCCTTTAAGTTATGATCTGAGTGAGGGAAATGTATCCTCAGTGATGTCATTGCTGGCCACAAGTAAATGGTTGTTAGAGACCTTTGGAAGGGACTTCTGAACTTGTGACTATGTTGACAGATGGCGTGCAATAAAACAAGCCATGTTCTATCTTCATGCAGTTCTGTGCTTCCTCTGCTGGCAATGTCTGAATTCAAGGTGGTAAACTACGTTAGTGAAGATTGCTTTGGCAGCAGTGAGGATGTGATCATGTAACTTCGCCTCTCAACAACCTGAAGAGTTGTGGCAAAATGTAGGGAGTCAGTGAGAGTAACCTATGGAATCTTGATGGTAATGGTAATAGGCAAATAAGCTCAAATTATGTTATTAAGTTTTATTTGATACTTGACTATGAAGAATCTTAGGCTATGCTTGTAACTTTTACCCTTGGTGCTTACAGTGGATGTCACTCAGTAAAAAAAGTTCAATGTACTAAGTATGTCTCAGATTTTGTGTTGTTCAAGCCCTGTTTTGCAAAAGCTAGCAAATGTCTTAAGGTGGTAAGAAATAAGGTAAAGTGCACAAGTATGCAACTGCCTAACAAGTACAGTACAATTCCATTTATTAGTTGGGGAACATTCAAGAACAGTTTAACAGTTGAGGTTTCATTGTTTATTTTTATATCCTAATCAGTGATACCAAAGATTAAGTTTTTATATAACATTTTGCACTCTGTAGTATTTTGTTGTAAGCAAAGATGCTAATGAATATAGTTGTCAATGAATGCTTAATTTATCTGAAATTAAGCTTTGTGGTCTCAAGTTAATCATGTAGAGGGGAAAAAAAAAAGAATAGAAAAGATTTCTCTAGCTGGCTATTGTTATGGCTGGGTTCATGTCATAACTGAATGGCATAATTCATGTCATTCTGTTCATGAACCTTATGTTATTGCTTTTGTCCAATCTCTGCACCAAATCCTTTCAAGCCATTTTCTCTCATCATCCCCTGCCATTCACTCATTTCTCCTTCATGACCTTCTAGGATTTAGTTTATATTCTTCCTCACATATGGTCATTTAGAAACTAATATTATCTGTCAAAAATAACCGTATGGATGCTTTCCCAAAGAAGGATTACATTTTGATCAATGCTGGTAAAGTAACATGCACTTTTAAAAGCGAAGTTATCAGTAAATTCAGAATGAACATTCAGAATTTTAGGTTCTTTCTTTCTCAGGCTGCCACGACGTTTGTGTCTACAAGGAAGTGTCTTTTTCTTCCTTATTGTTAGCATGTGCTTTCTACATACTCAGACAGCGCTATTAAGATCCTTGCCACATCTGCTATTACTCAAGCATGCATGGCAAGCCCTCTTAACAAACTAGTCAAGTCATTATGAAAATTACTTGAGGAGCTCCAGTTTCATTTTATCCTTCAGTAGGAGTGCGCTAATGAAGTAAATAAAAATTGACCTATAATTAGAGGAAGCACTAAATCAGGGACTTTTTCTTAAATTACCTTAAGACATTACTCCTTGCCATGCAGAAAGGGAATTAAATTTCCTTCTAGTCTCCTATAGCCTTCCTCCAGGACACTAAAAATACTTTCTATATTCCTAAACTGAGTCATTAATTGTTTATTTTTGTCTGTCTCTTCTGGTCCTTTTCTCTAAATTGTCACTAGTGTGGTTACAGAAAAGATATTGTAATTGGCTGAGCCACGTTCTTCCTGTCTTTTCAGTGGGAAAAGCACCCTTACTACAACCTAACAGTAAAAGTCCTTAGAGCAAGAAACATCAAGGGAACGGATCTGTGTGAGTATTTAGTAAAGGTATTAAGAAAACAGATTCTTTGTTCAGTAGTCATCTGTAACACAGGTATTATTGTTACGGGTTCTTTTTACCTACACACTGTGTTGCCTTGGCATCTACACAAAGGTTTCTATTGTAAAGCCTTAGCTATATTTGAAAGGCTTAATCTGAGGCCAAGATACAGATTAACACCGTTACTTTGTGGAACAGAATCAGGTGAGTCCTGGTAATGTTTTGCTTCCCTACTGTTTTTTCACATGTTCTGCTGTGGTCTACTCAGTGTTCTGTGTCTGAGTTCAGCACTCAGGTCATGGGAAATGTTACCATTTCCACTGCTGAACTGTCTTCCTGCACCTGGAAGAAGCAATTTGCACTTAAAAAATAAAAAATGGAAGCTAGAATTTGTTAGTATACTTTCCTTTGTCTATTTTGTTTGCATCGTTCTGTCATTCATTTAAATGGCACAGTCACTGACATGTTTTGGGGGTCAACTGGTTGGAAAGCAGCTTGGGAGTAAAGGATCTAGGAGTCCTGGTGAACACCAAGTTGAACAGGTGTCAACATCGTGCCCTTACCTCTAAGAGGGCTGATGGTATCCTTAGCTGTGTTAGGAGGTGCCAGCAGGTCAAGGGCATGATCCTTCCACTGTACTCAGTACTGGTGAAGCCACACTGGAGTGCTGGGTCCAATGCTGAACTGTCTGCTATGAGAGAGGTGTAAATACTGAAGTCTAATGAAAGGCCTCTAAGACTAATGGATTGGAGCATGTCTCTCATGAGGAAGTCTGAGAGAGCTGAAAGAGAAGGCTCAGGGTGATCTTACCATTGAGTACAAGTGTCTGAAAGGAGAGTGTTAGGAAGATGGAGCAGGATTCTTTTCAGTAGTCCTGAGTGGCAGGACAAAAAGCTTTTTTTTTTTTTTTTTTTTTTTCTGTAACTGAGAGTGACTGAGCATTGACACAGGTTATACAGAGAGGCTTTGAAATCTCCATCCTTTAGGATATTCAATACTGAAGATGGTCTTAGGCAATCTTTTTATCTAAGAGACAGTACTTGAGAAGAGGATGGAAAAGGTGACTTCAAAGATCCCTCCCAACCTCAGTCTTTCTGTGGTTCTTTGAAAGAATGCAGTTATGTGACTGAAGATAGACAAATAATGTGGTCTGGCTGTAGTTGTTGGAAAGCTCAGAAAATGAAATAGCCATAAAGGTTATCTTAACTCCCTTTCTATTATAACTGCATTTTTCCTTGATGTTGTACCACTACTGGATTCTTGGTGCAAAGCAAAACTTGAAAAAATGTGATTACATGTCATAATATAATATATTATAATATTATAAGTTATATTTCTTGAGGCAAGTTCAGGGCAAATTAACAGAAGGAAGTTTTTAATAGGTTGTATCAAATGAACAGGATTGCAACAGCAAGGAAATGATTTTGCTTTGGTCCTGGTATCAACACTCCTTTTCTGAAAATAAATTAAAAGCTTTATGGTTTGGATGAACCAGGAAGAGAAATACTGACACAGAACATTCAATTTACTGCTGTTTAAAGCTGTGAGCTTCAAGGCATCTGCACTACAAGTCCTATCTTGATTTTGCACATTTTTTTTTTTTTTCTGATGCAATGCAATCTAGAAAGTGAAGAGCTCATGGGACAGGGCATGTTTGACTAACATAATTTTGTTGTGTCTCTGAACTTTCTGCTCTAGTGTCGAAGGCAGACTGCTATGTGGAACTGAAACTGCCCACTGCATCTCCCCATGTCTCCCGAACTCAGGTTGTTGACAACTCTGATAACCCAGAGTGGAATGAAACATTCCAGTATCGAATCCACAGTGCTGTCAAGGTAAGGAACATGCTTGGTGGAGCTGGTTGAACCATCTTTAGTTGTGTGTTGGCTTGCTTTAATACTTCATTCAAAAACAAGGGATCTTCATTACCCTCAAAAGCAGAGGAGGTATAAGGTGATGGTCGCCTTCAGTGGTACTAAAAGCTGTAATATTTGTCTAGTGGTAACCACCATCTTTGACAAATAGCAGCTAGAATTTGCCTTAAGGGACTTTGTGATAAAACTCAAGAAAGTGAAGTTAGGACAATGTCTGAGAAAGCTGATGGAAATTTCCTGATAGTGCAACTTACTTTTTGAGGATTGCTTCTATTTTCACATTGTAACTGTTGCCTTCTTGTAGCCCTGCTTACCTTACACTGACTATTATTTAGGACTCCAAGTTCAAATCACTCTGTCACTTACTTCATTCAGTCAAGTCTAGGAATGAATTCCTATGATCAGGAAAAGAAAATCTCGAACTCCTAGTATAGACAGCCCTTCTGCTGTCTGAGCAGGACCTATTGGAGCACTGAACAAAGCTTCCAGGCTGTCAGCAGTGATTCTCAAAGTAGACTCTAATGACAGAGGGAAGGAAACAGTTTCTTAGAGTATTGGTTTTAGCTACTGAAGTTTGTGGAAGTGGCTCTCTGTCTTCACTTGAGGCTCTTTCTTTCTGTTTGGTTTTAGAACATTCTGGAATTGACCCTCTACGACAAGGATGTCCTAGTCAGTGATGAACTCACTTCCATCGTCTTCGATGTAGGAGGCATGAAGCTGGGTCAGCCCCTGTTGCGCACTTTCAAGTTGAACCCAAAGGTCAGATCTTCCCCTGTCATCTCTGAATAGCTGCAGCTCATATTGCTGAAGTGAGGCAGTGCATGCTTGTTTATCTGCCTGTTGTTGAAGTCAGAAGGGGAAAATATATCAACAGATTATGGTATTATATATGGTCTTGCTGTCATCTGAGGTGTTTTTTTTTTTTTTTTTTTTTTTTTTTTTTTTTTTAGGGGTTCTGCAGTCTTTGGGGTGCCCAGCTAAACAAAACTTGTGGTGGCTGCTGTCTTACAAATGATGTTGAAATGCCTTTGGAGGTTTTGGCTGTTTCTTAACATGCAAAAGGGGCACAAGCTAGGCTTAAAGTGAGCTGAATTTACAGTCTGCAATCCTTTTGTGAACTGCAGACTACCTGATTTATTTGATCATCGTCAGTTTGCAGTAAAGTATGTTGCTTCAAAGGTTACTTCTGTGTTTAGTAACTCAAAAAAAAAACACACAAAAAACAAAAAAACTACTGAGCACTGTTGGTGAAGGGTGGATGGTTGGACTGGGTGATCCTGCGGGTCTTTTTCAACCTTGGTGATTCTATGACTCTAAAAGCTTATATACAGGATTATGTACAACTACATTTAATTTCCACTTCATAAAGATGACATTGGTGCCTATCAGCTGCTCTCAGTCCCTATGGGCTTGTTTATGGCCTCGCAATAAGACAGCTTGTTTCATGTAGCTGAAGTCATTTCACCAGCCTGAACTCCTTTGGCACTGCTTCAAACACATTTCTATAATAGGCCTAGATTACAGATTTCTTGAAAAATCTGGCTTCAGTGCTATTGGTACAATCAGAAGTTGACTGGCATATAGTTAGCAGGGAGGTGTTAGTCAGAATCATACAATGGCTTCAGTTGGAACACACCTTAAAGATCATCTAGTTCCAACCCCCTTGTCACTGGGAAGTTGTCGCAGGCCCTCTGAATGATTTGTGATCACAGGCATCTTACTAAAACCCTTGTTCCCACTATTTGCTGAATGATTAAAAGGCAACTTGATCAGTAAATGTGGAACTGGAAGCAGCAACTTTGGTGAAAGAGAATTGCTCAGGTTGGCTTCTCCTTAGTCATTTGGAAAGCAGATCTTGGTCAACCGTTTATTGCATGCTATGATGGGAAAAGATTGCTGAATCAAAGTCTATGCAAGATGAAAGAAAGGCAGCAATGAGCTATGGGTGTAAAGAATTAAAAATACATGGGAGGAAACACAAAGCTCTCCTGAAGGTGCTGTTTTTAGAGACAGAACTGCAGTGGTACTAGAACTGGATAAGTGTTTTTTGATTGGTGGAGTAATGGATCTGAGAGCCATTTATCTCACGATCACACACATCTATGTTTAATAGAAGATATGCCTGGTGGGAGAAGTATGTTTAAAAGAGCAACGAGAACGAAAAAGGCATAATCTGTAAAAGCAGAAAAACTTAATCTCTTGGGAAAGCTTGTCTTAATTGCATTTAAGTTTAAGGGTCACAATTCTATTTTTAAAGGATAATGAAGAACTGGACGTAGAGTTCTACTTGGAGAAATGGTGAGTCATTTACCTGAAGAGCTAAATGAACCTGTACTCTTGAGAAGTGTTTTTTGTTGCTTTTTGTGTGCAGCATAGACTTGTCCATGTAAAGGCTAATGCACAGTACTTCTCTGTGGTGCTTAAGTTGATCACCAGTGGCTGGCAGCAAACATCCTTAAAGCACAGCCACCAAAATTCGTGGAAACCAAAGAGGAAATAAAACAAAAAATGACTTTATGGGAATAGCAGCACTGCAGAGGAAGGTACTTCAACAAATTTTTTTCATAAGCTAAATCATTTGGTATTAGAAAGTTTGCATTCTTAAAGTATACGAGTGTTTATACTGCAAGGTTAGACATGTGACAGTCTATCTAATTTCAGCTTATCTTTAGGTTTTCAAATAATAACATGCACTTAGTGGTAGTGGAATTTCTCCTTCAGTAATTTCTCCTACTGCTCTGTCACAGAAAATAGTGTCAATCTAGTTTGCATAGATCTCTTCCATCAAGGACCTTCTTTTCCTACTTTTTATCTAGACAGGTAGTTTGAAATGTAGGATAATGCAAACTAAAATCAAAACTCACATGCATTAAATCTCTTCCTTTCACAGCTCAGATGCTCCTGCAGAGGTATTGACCAATGGAGTGCTTGTGGTGAGTATACAGAAGTCAGTTATACATGTACTGAGATTTATACCTGATGGTAGGTATTTAGTGGTAAGAGGACAAGAATTGTTTAGAATTGAAATCCTGCATTCAAATAACTCCAAATTCTCTTCAGCACTCCCCTCTAATTTTGAGTTTCATGTTTCAGTTTTTGAAACTTTAAACCAACTCATAGAGGTTTTTTATTGTTGTTGTTTTTGTTGTCCTCCCCCCTCCCCTCAGTGAGAATATTTAAAAGGCATAAAGGTATTTTTGGTGAATCTTGTGGACGGTCCTGAATTTTCTAGCCCAGATGCTGGCTTGGGTATAGTCTTCCTCCTTAATATTTCTAGGATTTTTTTTCAGTGCCATTTTTAACTAGGTGATAACCCTTGTGATATTTTTCTGTTCTCTTGGGGAAAACAAGCTAAAAAATGGTATATTATACATTAAAAACACCCCTCTTCACCAAAGGAAAGAGACTCAAATGATGATTTTTTTTTTTTTTTAATGAGGAAAAAAAGAATGGAAACTTCTGTCATTGTCAAAATAGTTTTAACCTTTTTTTTTTTTTTTGAAAAAAAAAATTGCTAGTTTGTAGTAGTACAATTCTGCAGAACACTTTACAGTAGAGAACCCCTTGTATTCATACTTACCCCACCAAATCAATCCTCTGTTCAAGCTGTGGAGGATTTTCTTGTCTTTGAGCATCTATGACCAACTAAATATCTCATTGGCTGTTCTAGAAGGGAAGCTGATGACTGGTTGGTGTGAGAGGCTAAGTTTCTTGAGAATGTGGATCATCTAGTACATAAAGTCATGGCTGGATTTATGAAGTGATTTCTAGGCTCTGAACAGATTCTGAGTAGGAACTTACATGTGCATCAAAAAAGAAAGAGGAGGAGAAAGAATGTGACCTTGTACATATGAAATGCTGGTTGCAGAAAACAAAAACAAGAATACAACGTAATAAGAAGAAAACAAAAACAAAAAACTGGAATAGGAAGAATGCTTTTGGTTCTGAAATGAACGAATAATCTGTTACTGTTGAGACTATACTTTTTGTTTCTGTTGAGACTATACTTTTTGTTTGAAAGATTAGTGTAATCCCTAATGTCTTTTTTGATATATTGCATTTGTAAACTTGATTTCTACTATAGTGGATGGATTAAGCTTCAACTAGAAAGGGGACTCAGACCTTGTAACCAGAGCTGGTTTCTTCTTTTTGTAGGTTCATCCTTGCTTGTCGCTCCAAGGCACCCTCAACAAAAAGGGAAAAAAAAAAGAGAAACAGCAAGGTATGACTGGATTTTAAGCATGTTTTTTCCATGGGAGAGAGAGGACACTTGATACTATCTACATAGTGCATTCTTACTGATTACAAAATTGACTTTTTAAGTTAACTTAGTATTAAAAATAAAAGCCGAATAATATTTGGTTGCTTCCATTAGGTTCATTGTGCGGGAGACTTGAGTCTTTGCTTGTGTTTTCCCAGTCTCAACTATGTTTAATAAGAGTACCTAATTTGGAACTTTTAAATAACTGGATTCTGCTGTCTAAACTTCTTATTTTAACACACAGGTAACTGTGAGGTCAAGTTGTCTGTTCCAGGGGCATATCAGAAGCAGTTGTGTATTCCTTGGAGTCTGGACAATGAGGAGGAGTATGGAACCTCCTTTGTCTTTCATGTGGACAAAGAAATGCATCCAGAACTACAAGTGGAACTGGAACAAACCGTATCTTTCCTGGAGGTAAGCAGTCATGCTGACTGCTAGAAAGTTTATGCACACTTTTAAGTAAATTCACCCTGAAACTGCCATCTCCAGTCCATGAAGAAGCCTTTAAACATAGATTCAATATTTTGTCAGTATTCATCATAAGAAGGCCAGGGACCTTCAGATGTCAAGGAATGTCAGTTTTGGATATATTCACATAGTCATAGCGTTAACAATTTTTCTGGAGAGCTCAAATGGCATTTTGTTTTCTATTAGGATGGAATGAACCCTGATGTTGAAAAGCATTCTACGGTTCTAGGAGAGGGGACAGTGCCACTTAGTTCCCTTCCTATTGGAAAAAAAGTTGATAGAGTTGTTTCTCTGGGAGAGGTAATGTGAACAATTTTTATATTTTTTTAACATACTTCAGATGTTGCCCTTCTCCTGTAGACATTTCAAAGGTTAATTGAATGTGATTCTCAGGAGTGCTGTTTTCTTGTAGCTCAAGAATGATGTAGCAAGCTCAGTGAAGCTCATTTAAAAATATATTTTCATGATTGGGTCTTGCAAAAACAAATTCAATGGAAATGGCTGAAATATCAGAGGAGAAAAGCAAGAGGCTCGTAGAAGTCATGAATGTGCTCAGAGAGCAGAGTGAAAACATGTTTGTTTGCTGTGGAGACTACTGAAAATGTCTGAAATAGATTGAAGATAAAAAATGTTCCACAGATGTAGTTTTGTGGGTGAGAGTGCTGTTTCTGTTAGTATCTGGTGGCAACGCTGATCTAATAACTTATAGTTAGTAGTACTACCTATGAAGTTGTTATCAATTGCAGAATTTGTTCTGTTTTTACAGGGAGGAAATTTGGATATAAGTTTGAAAGCTGAAGAGAGGTGAGTGGAAACTTCAGTGATCTCTAAAATGAGGGAAGAGTTTTATTCTTATAGTGAAGGACTGTGCCTGCTGCTCTGGGAAGTGCCACTGCCTCAATGCATCTCTTAAGGACAGATTAAAGAAAAAATCTTGGTGGTTTTTCTTTTGGGATCTGTGATTATTCTTTTTGAAGGTACTTTCTTGGAGATTGGTTTCAATCCTGCTGAAACTGGGGCAAACTTTTCTGTTTTCTTACAACTTAAACACATAAAATATTGTTAGCTGATGTTTTAAATATTATGTAACTTTGATAGCTGCAGATAATTCCCAGAATATACATGGTGCTGTACTGACAAATAGGAGAGGACAGCTCAGAGTGTGAAGGGCTTGGCTGGGTGCAGGGCGTCCAGACATTTGTTTTAAAATTACTCTTTATTTCTTCATTTATGTTAATGCTGTGATCTCAATTGCTCCTTATATGATCTTCCTTCAACCACTGAGAATTTTTTCTTCCTTTTTGTGAAATTCCCAAAGCTTAGACTGAATGATTGCTTGACAAAAATATTGTAATTGGACATTAAGGAAGAAATACAGCAGAGAGTTGTTTCATTTTTAATTCCAAATAATCTTGTTAAAAATAGCTAGTCTTACGTATTACAGGCAACTTTTCGGGTGATAGTCATCTCACAGTTTGATCCAGTGATTCAGATCACCACTTAGAATATACTTTCAGAAATCACTTTTCCTTGGAAATTACAAACCTTTGAAAGCTTTGCAGGTTTTCTTCTTTTTAATTTCTATTCCAGCACTTGGGATCTAGATGTACGACTGGGTTTTGATCTATGTAAAGAGGAGAGAGAATTTGTGGAGAAAAGGAAGAAAAGAGTTTCTGAAGCACTGAAGAGGATTCTTAACTTAAAGGAGTCCCCCCAGAGAGATGAGGTATTGAGCACAGTGAGAAACAGATGCAAATCCTTTGTGCTTGGCTAGTAGTTACTAAGGGTATATAGGATTTTTTGCCTGTAACCAACAGAGTGTGGCTTGCACTTACCCTGGGAAATCCCTGCAGCATTTCAGTTCTGAAGTCTCAAATCTTGTATTTCTGAAGGATGTGTGTTCTTGTGACAAACAAAAACTTGACATTTCAGAATGGATGTACTCTCTCTGAGCTCTTGTGTCTGGATTACTGTGGGAAAGTCAACTTCAGAATGGTTTAATTGAATGTTGGCACAGAGAAGCCGCTCCTGAATTGCTTATTTGGTGATAGTGCTATATCTAGATAACCTGATGCATTGTCCTGTGAACTTTAGGTGCTCTTATGAGCAACAGTGCCCTTTTTTGTATTCTAACGTGTGTATTCTGTGGCATGCAAGTAAATGTGCAGTAACGTACGTAACCACTTCAGTAAGTTACTGCTGCTGGAATTGCTGCTGTTTTTATAGTAACCAATGTATTTAAATTACAGAATAGAGAAAGTGCTGATTGAAATCAAACCTGAAATTAATATAAGTAGATATTATGTTTCTTACACAGGATTAGTTCTGTTTAACTGGTGACTTACTGGCAATTCAAAAGCCTGTGATTAATTCCTGCGTTTGCTGACTGCAGGTTCCAGTTGTAGCAGTACTGGGGTCCGGAGGTGGGATGAGAGCTCTGACATCATTCTACGGCAGCCTAGCTGGCCTTCAGCAGCTGGGCCTTCTGGATGCTGCAATGTATCTGAGCGGGATTTCTGGCTCTACTTGGTAAGCTGCATGCAGTGCTGATTCCAGAAATTTAGTTGAATGTGTGTTTATGCAAAAAATTAGTCCAAAACTGTATCTTTGCCATCTGTAGACAATGAAGTTAAATATTTTATCAGATTTCACCTGAGAGTTCTGATATCAATCCTAAAGAAATCCTAAAATCTTATCGCTTCTCACTCATACGGCTATTGGCTGTATTTATAAATCTACTGCTTTTGCAAGCATGGCAATTGAATATTTGAACTTACTACCTTGATAAAGCTGCTGTATATTCTCTCAGAAGCTTGATTTCAAAAGATTTCCCCATTTGCTTGCTGTTGCTATGAAGATAACAAAGGTGCTTCAAGTCTGGAAACACATCTGTGCAGACCACTGTTGCTACCTTCCAAAATGGTATATGCAGCTGTGTAGGGGAATAGTGCTGGCTTTAGTACTCTCGAGCAGTGTGTTGAGGTGTCAGACATGGTTAGAATGTTTCAGTAGATCAGTTCTTAGAGTACATAGTGAAATCATCCTTCATATAACTACGCATTGTTTTCATGAAATGATTTCACTGAGGAGTTGCACAACCTGACAATATAATTCCCCCTCCCAGCACTTTGTGCAACCTGACAATAAAATATTCCCTTCTAGAGCTTTCTGCATTAGCTCTGATTCATGTGATATTCTTGCACTATTTTCATGATCTGGTCTGCCCCTTCTGATTCAAAGCCAGACTGTGAAACAGGTTTAGTTATCTGCTAATCAAGCCCAAACTAGTTTCTCATTTTAATGAGACCTATGTTCTGATAAAGGTTATAACCTCCATTGCTGTATGCAATAGCAGTCTTGCTGTCTGCTAGTCGTCAGGGTTTTCAGCATGTTTTAAAGCATGAAGATCCATTATTTCTGTCTCTTGATGATCTTTTATCTTTTAGCTAGGCTTCTCAAGCCTAGGAGTAAATTTTACAGGAGTTATAATATCTAGCTAAAATTCTTTGTTTACATAAAGGCCATTTTTACCAATGATATTTAATGTAAGTATTTTCAGGTGTTTATCAACGTTATATCAAGACCCGAACTGGTCACAGAAGGACCTTCGAGATGCAATTAGCAGAGCTCAGAGGGCTGTATCTAGCAGCAAAGGAGGGGCGTTTTCCCCAGAACGACTGAAATACTATTTCCAGGAGTTGAGTGCAATGGAGAGTAGCGGACGGAAAGTTTCCTTCACAGACTTGTGGGGCCTTATTGTGGAGTATTTCTTACAACAGAAGGTAATAGAGTTAGTTTGGATGTGTACTACTGTTTGTCTTCTAGCTGGGACCTTTGCAGACCTGTATGTTGAGTGTCAAGAAATTAGATGCTCTCCAGCTTTGTAGGCTGATCTGGAATAGGCAATATCATAGAATAAACATAGAGAGTTCTTGCTTCTGTCTGCCTCAGTTTTTCCAGAACTGCTCTTGGTAAAGAGTTTTGTAGCTTTATATATTAACGCTATAGAAAAATGGAGTGTATGTTTGGAATAACTTGTTAAATTAATAGCTTTTGTATTGAACGCATTAAGCCTGAAAGAATGTTGGTGTTGATTTTGCAAAACTGCATCACTATGCAATATTTATTATACTAACTGAAATCAGAGGAGTAATTAGCTTGTTAATAACACCTGGCATTCTAAATATTCTGTCAAAACCTAACCATATGCATAGACAGAAGGAGGAAAGGGAACTTTGAATTAGCAGTAATGCTCGATGCTAAGAAACAGCTTCAAATAATTCAAGTATGAGGACAGAGTTTGTCTTACTTAGTGTGTTTCTTACTCCTTGCTTGTAACCAGGAAGATCCATCAAAGCTGTCTGATCAGCAAGAAGCAGTGAAATGGGCCCAGAACCCTTATCCTATCTATGCAGCTGTCAATGTGAGACCCAATATTAGCAGTGGTGACTTCGCAGGTATGAACGTGGCAGCTTTATTTTGGCTTGCAAAAGTCCATAAATTCAATTCACCTGTGTAGCTCCAGTCCTAGTCACTTGTAACTTTAAATATAAGGCAGCAAGCACTTGTAGATGTAAAGAGACAGGGACACCAGTGCCCGTGTACACCTGCATATCATTACTGGTCTTTTTATTTTTCCACTGTTATTCTTTTGTTCTGGAGAAAGATGTGTATAAGTAAAGAAAAATTTTAAAGCAGAACTTGAAGGACAATTAATTTCATTTGTAAATATTTATAGAAGGCTTTCAAGCATGAGGGTCATTGCAATGTGCAGACAACTCAGGAAGCCTAACACAAGGTCAACAGAAATGTGAAATCAGTACTTTAAAAGTTGATGGTAAATAGTGAGTAGAGCTCACTAGCAGCAGCAGCACACCTGAGAAAAGTGAAGTGGCTTCCTTTAGATGTGATGGAAAAAGGTTTAGAGTTGAAATAGGCAGGATATTTCTGAAGTAACAAAGTCAAGATGGAGCGAAATATTTTTTTTTTTTTTTTCCCCAGAAGCCAGGAAGAAAGGAGGTTGTATTGAGTCAATGAAAGCCTGGATAAGAGTTTATATTAAAGTTGTTTATCTAATACGGAGGCTCCCTGGAAAGAGTGACAGGGAAATCCACAGTGATAGTAAAAGAAGTGGAGGTAGATTCCCTTCTGCCCCTCCCCCCCGCCATGTGAACATTGATTTCAGTAGGAAAGTGTTTACATGTATGTTTACTCTGAGGTGAGCAAGTCCTCATTCATCTGTTGGCTCTTTCTTAGAATGGTGTGAGTTTACTCCCTACGAAGTTGGGTTTCGCAAATATGGGGCTTTTGTCCGAACGGAAGACTTTGACAGTGAGTTCTTCATGGGAAGGCTCATCCAGAAACATCCTGAGCCTAGAATTTGTTTTCTGCAAGGTATGAACTTACAGCACTGAATAAAACAGCTGTTAGGACTCACCAACTTTAAAATTTTGATCTCATCCTAAAGAATTTGAAGAGAAAAAAATGTCAAATTATTCTCCACACGTTTAGGCACTGTTTTATAGTACTATAGTTTTATATTCCTATGTATGTAAACAGATTCTTTAAAAAGCCAATCATGTCCCATCGCTTTTATAGTCGTACTTGTAAGAGTTTATGTTCTCTGCTGTAACATCCTACTTCACTCTATTAACATCTTTTCTATTCCTTACCTATGAATTTTTTTAATGGGTGATACCTGTTTGACAGAAAATTGTTTATTTTCTGTCAACTTTATATTCTGTGTTATTAAAAATGCCTCTTAAGTTTGCTTGGGTTAGAATACTTTCCAGAACCTGAACAGGATGGAGTATTCGGAGTGTTAGTTTAATGTTTGGCAATAAACTGAGAGCAGATATTGCTCTCAGTTGCTAAACAGGATGTACATGGTAAGTGGAGATCCTTTTCCCCAGATAAAATGAAATTCTTGTGGGAATAAATTACTGTAGATGAAAATCAAGAGCAGGGCATGGTGGGGGTGGGGTGGTCAGGGAGGGCTACTGCTTTTCTCAAAGTTGAAGGGAATTGTCCTTTGCTTCCAAACATTTTCATTTGACATAACATTGTTCTTTTCCAAGGTTGCCCTTGGTAAGATACTCAAGGTTTCTTGGCACTTACTGCATACTTGCCCGTAAATGTTGTGTTGCCATCTTCTTAAAACTAGCGCCTGTCTGTGCTTGAGTAACAAATCAATTCAATCATGATATGCCCCTTATAAGTTCAGTGCAGGAGAATGAGACAAAATCAGATTAGTTGCTAGAAATGCTGCTGTTAGTGAATTTGATTCTATAGGTCTTGGTGTTAGGCTAGGCTCTCCAAATTCTCTTTGTTGTAATCGTGGATGTCCTTACAGGCTTTGCCTTGAAGGACTGTACCCTGTTTGAAGCATCCTCCTTGAAGATGTCTGCAGGCAGTGACAATCTATATACAAAGATATTATTTTATTGGAATCACAGTCAAGAACTTGAAGATTGTGAATTTTTTATATTGTGTTCTTATGTGAGTTGGAAAGAAAAAAAAAAAAGACCTGAAAAAAGAGAGAAATAGAAGAAATAACGCTAATGTGCCAGATGGAAAGAAAATACATAACTTTGGAACACTATAGTAGTTGCTTGAAGCTGGAATTCTTCTTGTGGTTCAAAAGATCTTTAGGCCCTGCAAAGCTCTTAAGTCTTTCTTAAAGCTGCTGCTTCAATCAGATGTTCTCATGTTGCTCTCAATTCAGTCTTTCGTGGAGTCTGCTCTGGATACCTTGGTAATCTGTCTCAATAGTTTTGCATAGGAAGCTAGGCACTAAGTCTCTTACAGCTCCTTACATCTCTCTACCCAGTCTGCTGTTGATCCTAACTGTCAAAAACTTCTTTAGATCTTTTCATTCTCTTTGCATCTTTTCTCATTGAAGAGCTTCTCTTTCCTGGAAGTTTCTGTATTTACAGAATAGTGGGGGTCAAATGGCAGCCCTCTCCATGACAGATGACAGCTGAGTTACAAGCCTTTTTTCACCAGAAAAAAGCCTTTTAGTTATTGAAGTATTATTCATTTATCCTGCAGGAATGTGGGGCAGTGCCTTTGCTGCAAGCTTAGATGACATCTGCTTGAAAGTTGTTGGTATAGGACTGAGCTTTCTAGATCCGTTCAAAGATGTTATCAAAGTTATAGGTAAGAACACTCTTTAAAACTGCTGGATTTTTCTGAAGATTCCTGATTTTGGAGTGACTTTAGAAAGTAATGTGACTCAAAAATGGACTACATGTTGTTTTGAAGACCAGCATTTCCTTCCATTCTGTATTAATCCATACTATCAGACATGGAGAGTAATGGTAGTTTTTTGTTTACTTTGTATTCTTTTGTTCTATTATTTTCTTTTAACCTGACCTTGACTATAAACTTTGTCTAGTTCTGGGAGATGTCTGAACATGTTTGCAATTCAGGGAATCTTAATCATGAGGAAAGAAGGACAGAAGCTATACGTGGGGGTTCATAATGGAGGTGAAAAATAAGTTTTCAGTTCACTTCTTAGCCTAATTATATATATACTTACTAACATTGGATAAGCTGGTTGTACATTTGTGTTCTCCATTTGTACTATACCTCCCTAGCAGTGAAAAGGAAACTTATTAAAAGCTGAGAGATGTTCAGGTGTGTTTTTATAACTCTGCAGTAAAAAGTGGCAGGAGAGATTTTTTTCCTCTTTGCAGCCCCAGTTGTTTTGTTGCTGTAACTATAAATGTGACTGAAGTGATGACTGTTGGTTGTCACTTGCTAACAGGAGTTTTTGTGTGGATTTGAAATTAAAATGGACAGTGATTTGTGTAATTCCCTCTAACTGCAGTGAGTAAATATCCAACTATAGAAAATACAGCTGATTTAATTACAATACTTATAAATTAAAGAACGAAGTCAGCCTTAGGAAAACTGGTTAAACTTTGTAGAAAAGAGGTCTGATTGAAATGACGGAGCTGCTTGAACATTTGCTATGTATTCTGTACCCTTTGTGGCTTCTGTAGATGACTGCAGACGATTTCATTTCCGAGATCCAACACGGCTGAAGACCCGTTTGATTGTACCTGGGGGCCCCTTGTTGCAAATCTTCCAGGATTTCTTCAAGTCCCGCGTCACGTGTGGAGAGACCTTCAACTTCATGCATGGATTATATCTTCATAAAGATTATGTTAAAATCAAGAAATTTGTGGTTTGGAGAGGTAAATGAACCTCTATATGTCTGGGATGTAAAATAGTGTGTTAATGTTCTGTGACAGGCAATGTTACAGAAAGCAAGAAAGATTGACTTTGTCCCACTGAAGTCAGGGAATTTACCCCTCCTTATGTCATAGCAGAAATTCGATCCACTGTGTATATTCTGTCATATGAGGCAAGCTCATTATCAGATTTTTATGAGCCAGTCTCGGTACATGTTATAATGTGTTGTTTTTTTTCTTACAGCCCTAGCATGATCTATGTTGCTTGTAGTCAGCAGTGTGTAACAAAGCATTATAGTTACTTGCGCTACTTGGAGTATCTTTCAGGCACTCACCTGGATGCATTTCCCAACCAGCTGAGCCCCATGGAGGAGAACTTGTATTTAGTGGATGGTGGCTTTTCTATCAACTCTCCCTTTCCACTGGTACTTCAGCCAGAGAGGGATGTGGATGTTATTTTGTCATTTAATTTTTCCTGGGAAGCTCCATTTGAGGTAAGAGACACAGCACTGTTACAGGAAGATAAAACTGCAGAATCGTGTTCATGATGACAGCAGACTGGTTGATGTTGAATGCAGACATTACTGAAAGGCTGCATTAAAATAAATCCTCACCACTTGAAAATGCTGTTGTACCATGCTTTTTGCTCTCAATATCATAAGGAGTTTGGAAATGACAACTGCATGATTCAATTCAGAAGTTTATCACGTTACATAAAAATAAGAATATTTGCTTAGTTCATAAGATTCTTGTTGCAGTTGGTGACTTTGTTCATGCAAGCAAGTTTTCCTGTACATACAGGCATTTATTTTTAAGTGCAGAGAAGTTATGTATACCTAGAGTAGTAGAGCATAAAGAGAGTTTCAGCTGCAAACTGTTGATGTTTGGTGAGTTTTTAGTTCTATTCTTCTGTATCACCAGCCAGAGAAATTGCTTTGTGCAATCTGGAAGATGGATTTCTGTCACTTCTTTTGTGAAAGAGCCTCTGCCTTTGAAGATTATAGCTACAGTCATAGTGGTTGGCTGGTATTCTATCAGAATGACACTTGTTCTTTGACAACAGGTTTTAGAACTGACTCAGCAATATTGCGAGGAGCGGGAAATACCTTTTCCAAAAATTGAAGTGAGTGAGGAAGATGAGAAGAAGCCCAAAGAGTGTTATGTTTTTGTGGATGATGATAATCCAAAGGCTCCCATTGTGCTCCACTTCCCATTGGTGAATGACACCTTCCAGAAATACAAAAGTCCAGGTAAGGAGCTTTGCCTTCAGCTTCCAAGCACTTTGGATCATTAAAGAGCTGAAATTCCTGAGGAAGAAAGTGTTTCTTTCTTTAGGGAAAGAACTGTGATTCAACTGAGCAATCAGCTGTGATATCCTCCTCACATAAAAGCACAAGCCTTTTACTGCTGACATCTTGTTTTTTCTTGCTGCAGGAATTAAACGTGAGTCAGAAGATGAGAAATCCTTTGGTGATTTTGTCATTGAGACAAAAGATTCTCCTTACCGTACGCTAAATTTCACCTTTGAGCCATATGATTTCAGCAGGTTAGTGGAAGTAAATCGCTACAACGTTCTGAACAGTAGTGACACTCTCTTCAAAACCCTCAACTTGGCTCTGCAACGGAGGAAGCTGAAGAATGTCATCAACACAGCCAACACGTGAGCAGCTTCCATCACTGAGAATAAAGACAGGCCACAGTGTTCAAACCAGAAACTCTCTTTCTGAGAAGGGAGTAGTGAATGAGACACTGAGATTTCCCTCAATGTGCTGTGTCCTTAGAAAAACCCAAGAGATAATGATGTTGTACAGAGCAACAGAGTGTGCTGCTGTGTTAAACAGGAAATAGAGGTATGTTTGTGTGGTGAAGAGTAGAGTTACCTAGCACAGTTTTTCATCTAACAGCGGCTGATGTCTGAGAAATCCATGCAGAGTGCGAGCATCTGGAGATAATCTTCAAAATTCCACTGGTTTGTGGATGAAAGATTTTTTTTTTGTCAAAGGTGTATGAGAAAACACCGATTTCTTCCATACCTTTCTTGTTTTTTGAACCTCCATTGACTGTAATCATTTACATCATCAGGCTTTGAATTCCACTCATTGTAACTATGCACTGAGAGAGAAAAAGTGTCCTTTTGCTTTCAACTTGCTACTGGCCAATGCCTATGTATTTGAAAACATAGGAAGGAAGGCTCCTCAGAAGACTCTGAATTAGATTTTTTTTTTTTCTTTATGCTTTCGTACTTGTGCTTGCAATTCAGGTAGACCTTTGCTCAGGGAATCAAGCTGTGTGTTTTCGTGTTATAGAAACCTTGTTGGTCAAGGTAGGAATGCTTTATAAATGTTAATAAATAACATCAGGTGGTGGTATGCTGACAGGGGGAATTGACCTCCCTTTACAGAAAGCTCAGAGAAAAGGACTGCATTATAGCATAGAATAATACCTAATACAAAAGGCTGGCAAAGCAGTGTTGTTTACTGTTTCGGCTTTTATATGGAGCTGTACATAATGATTTTGTATTTGAAAACTGAAGACAGGAATTTTTTCTTTTTATGAAATGATGTAAAGGTGTATGAACAGATATGGTTCTTGATTTCTTTTTTATGTGTTCCTCTGTTAATAAATTTCACTTTTGATAACATGCTTTTCACAGTTATTAGTACTTGACATACATTTCCTTTTTATTTTAAAGAGTAAGCAGAATGTCAACATAATAACATAACATATAAAAGAAATGTTATTTCTTTTATTACTTCATTATAACTGATGGAATGAAAGCACCAGTCCATTTCTGGCTGGTGTTACACAGTAGTAGAAGACATCTCCTCATTATAAAGCTTTTCTTTAAGGACGCATAACTCAAATCTTTTCTAAAAATAGGCCTCAATTTTTAGATGTTTTGAGCAGTGACTTCATTTGGGCAGTTAAACTTGATTGATATCTGGAAGGAAAGTCCTTAGAACTTGCTTCCTTAATCGGAAATAAAAGAAACAGCAGTTGGAGTTGATATTTTTTTTTAATTATTGATGCCACTAACCTATCTGCTTTGTAGGATTTGGACATCTTCTATATATGTTTGGTGATGTTTTATATATCTTTCCACACAGGATTTTCAAGTGTTCTTGTCTCAGCTGCCTTTAAACCTGATACTGTGCCTTTTGAATTTGTAGTAGGATTGGAGTTTCCTTTGTTCTTCCTGAGCTAGTTTTTCTTCTGCTGTCAATCTGAATTCATGGCTTGGTAACTTGCGCTTTCTTGCTTTTGAGGTTTTCTCCTAATAGAGGATTTGACGCTGTGGGAGCGTGAGTATTTATATAGCAGGATGTAGGTGGGAAGATGGAATGTTACTTGCAAAACTGGATCTGCTCAAATTTGCTAGGTATGTACAAAGGAGTTTTAAGGTACAGCTTCTCAGTAAGTTCTGCTACAGTAGCAGTGCTTCTCTGTTGTGAAAAGATTTGAGGCTTTAACAGTTCTTTTTAATTTGCTACCCTCACATATAAATAGCCACCTCTTTTGCAACTCCATGTTAAGGTAGAATTGTCCACAGGCAAGTCAATACTTGCTGTATTAGGTGTATTCTTCAGTCTTAAAAATGTCAGAAACTCACTTCCACTGAGAAATTGGAGGTGATAGAATTGGAAAGGTGAAGAATCACTGGAAGTTGTGCTGGTGAACTGAACTGACTCACGCTCAGATCACAATTGCCTCACTTTGTTATCCTCACAGTAAAATTTCTATAGAATTTTTTTTAGAACTGGTTTAAAAGTTTTTGGGCTTTGACCTGAACTAAGTGAATTAACACAGTGCTTATATGTGAGTATCTTTGCGCCCCAGTCTTTTGCAATTCTTGGTTGTATTGCTAAGCTTACTTCCTGCTCTAAGGGATGTGATCATGTGTAGCCCCATGCTGCTCCCTCCTTAGCCTGAAGATACAATTAAAGCACAGCTGTGAGGAGGCAAAGTTCTTGTGGTCTAAGGAGCAGGTTAGTGCACTTGAAAATGTCTGTTTACCTATTCCAGTATTTATATGGATTATATTCAAAATCTTCCTTCACTTCTAACCTGACTATCGTGGTGAAACAGTGCCAGAGCTCAGCAAAGTTGCATAAAAATGTTTGTTCTTCTAACACTCATTATTGCATGAAGATATATGAATAACTTTTTTTTTCTCCCCTGTGACTAGTTTCTAGCTAGATTTCTTTAACGTGGCATCTGGGAGGGGAGCATTGGCAATGGTATCAAACTTTGCTTCTATTTATTGTTCATTTTCATAGCATCAGTCCCCCAGCTGAGGCAATCACCACTGGTGTTTTGGTGGTAAGGAATTCTTTGCATTCTGAAAGTGGTTGGATTATATGGTCTGAGCTATAGTACTTGCAGATATCCACATGCTTTTTCATACCCAGCACATTTTTTTAATGCATTAAAGGGAGACAGTGCCTTTTACATGATATTGCAATGACTCTCCGCCCGCTTTCCAACTTGCTGTACTTATAATCACAAGATATCATAAGGCAAGGCCTTGAACTACAGGAACAGTATCTTCATCTAGCTGTTGCCAGTGTAGGCTGCTGTAGTTAGTGGTGTGGTGTTGTGAGGACTGCTCTGAAAATAATGCCTCCTATCTTATTATGTTGGCCTGTGATGTCAGAGGTGGATGTTGGTGGTATGGTACTAGAGGTTGAACCTCCCCACCAAAATGTTCCATTATTTTTTGTTGTTTTGTGATGGATGGCAGCAGAGGGCCAGTCTGACAAAATGGTGTCTAACATGGAAGTGCATATGAGGCAAAGGCGTGTAATTGAATTCCTCCACGCAGAAATAACGGCACCCACTGACATTCACTGATGCTTGGTGAATGTTTATAGAGACTAAACAGTGGATGTGAACACAGTGAGGTGGCGGGTGGTGTGTTTCAGCAGTGGCAACAGCGGCAGCGAGTCACCTCTGCTGGTGCAGATTTTTTATGAGCATGGTACGCAGGCTCTTGTTCATTGCTGGTGAAAATGTGTGGCTAATGGTGGTGACTATATTGAAAAATAGCGTTTTGTAGTTGAGAATGTGATCTATCAAATAATGTTATTGTACTCTTTAGATTTCTACAAGTAGGAGAAACTACTAGTTGTAGTTTCAAAGGAAATAATTGGGAGGCATTACTTTTGGAGCAACCAATGTACAATAAAAATCAAACATTGCCATTCATTTATAATCTCTGTGGCAGAGAAAAAATAGTTGGAGGTAAGGAAAGTGTAGTTCTTTTGAAAGTGAAATTTTCTGGTAGCATACCTCATCTTCCCTGCTTTAGGTTCACAAGTGTGTAATCATGCCTATGATTTTGATTGTTGCTCTTTTATCCACAATTTTAGTTAAGCTCAGCAGTGCTGTTGCAGTGCGTCTGTTTCTGTTTTCTTAGTGAAGTGATTGTTGGGTTGCTGATCACAGCATTCAAGTCAGCTCAGGTCTACTAAGAGTTTTATAGTGTCCCACAAAATAGAAATTATGATGAGAATTCCAGAGAGACAATGATTAATGCCCATGTGCTTGCCTCATACAGTTTCATCCAAGGGTGTTTATGTAAATACCAGGCCAAGGTTTCCTTGAGGACAAATGTGTAGAGCTGTAAAGCTTGACTAACTAGGTGTGATAACTTCCAGAAGGAAAGCTGCTTAGAACATTATGGATGAAAATTCAGATCCTGTTTTTTCTTTTTTTTTAGTTCTGCAATATAATTAGTAAGTAATCAAATTTTTGCATGCAGCCTTCAACTTTAAAACAAACACGATCATAACCCCAATGGAAAAAAAAATCTCAGCAAAAAGTTAATGATGGTCACTAACCCTGCCAGCCCTGACCAGTGAAAACTCTTCATGCTGTGTGACAAGTGGAAATTGAAGTAGGCTTCTATATTACTGCTGTGAGGTTAACCAGTCTCTGATAGGTTCTGTACCTTCACAGTATATTTATTTCCATCTCCATTGTTTGAGGGATCCTATTGCATCTAAACCTAAATCCTAATGCAACAGTTGTACTACTGTGATATTATGTCATTTTCAGGGTTAATATAAGCATGTTTGAAGTTGGTGGTGTGGGGATCTTTCTCCTTTTGTATCTACCATACAGACATTGACACTGCTTAGCAGTGGAGGTCTGCTGATGTTAAGGTTATTTCCCAACTCACCAGGGAAGTTTGCTCCTGCCAGCAAATCGGGGAAGCTGGAAATGAGAAGCTTGGCAGGGGAATAGCTTCAGAGTGGGTGAGACTGTATTTTACAAGTGCTTCTTGAATGCTTTGTCTGCAGAAGTTAGCCAATATTTTGTAATGATGTGTTCTAGAAGATGACATCTGGATGGTTGCATTCATTACTCATTGTGAAACACAACATGCTTAAGCATGATATATCTTCGAATTACACCTTTGTCTCCACTGTGGATGCATTTCTGAAATCTGCATAGCGAAGCACACGATGCTTTAAGGAAAATATTACACCAGAGGTCTATTTAAAAATGTGTCAGTGCATTAAAGCATCACGTCAGGAGCAAACAGCGATTAAAAAATGAAGGAAATATCCTCTGGTTGAACCAATGCCAGATGAAGGTAGGATCACCTCTGATGCACTGGAATATGTTGCCTGGAGAGGTTGTGGATGCCCCATCCCTGGGGGCATTCAAGACCAGGCTGGATGTGGCTCTGGGCAGCCTGGTCTGGTGGTTGGCAGCCCTGCCCATGGAAGGGTGTTGAAACTAGATGATCTTTGAAGTCCTTTTCAACCCAGGCCATTCTGTGACTTAGCTTCTAGGTCTGTCTCTAAGGGCAGGTGTTTTAAAAGGTTTTCTAAATACAAATTGCTCCCTGAAAATATCAGAATATTTTCTTTTAGTAATTTTTTTATGCTGTCAGAATATACACTTGTAGTATCTGATCCCTTCTGAGTGGCACAGAAGCCTGTATGTTTAATGCATGTTTTGACATTAATGGCTGTACATTTGTCCTCTGTCTTTAACCTCAATATAATAACCTTGGCTCAGGTCAACACAAAATCCCTAAGCTGTGCTTTGCCAGTATCCTGAAAGGCATTATTATGAGGACTTTTTTTCACTTGGCAATATGAATAGGATTAATTTCAAAGACATTCCTAAGAAAATGTAATTTTTCTTAGATTCCATTTTAAAGCATCAAGACTCGGGATCGTGTTCTGTGTGCATGCATATTCTCCTGTGGCTGATCCCAGGTGAATTTGATTTATCAAAGACAAATGCTTAAAAGTTCTGTGGAAATAACTGAATGCAGGATTAAGATGTTTATGAGTGTCCCTCCTTCCTGACAGCAATCCCTGGGAAAATGCTGTGGTGTGCCTCCAGTCTTCTGAAATACTGGTGAATCCACCACTGAAACACCTTAACCAGTCAACTTTGAGGTGGAACTGTTTTTCTTTATTTTTCACCCAATAACCATGAAATTGCTCGGATCACTGTATAGCTGAATCAGTGGGATTTCTGAGGCCCCACATGAATGCCTTTTGTTTCTGTCCTGGTGTTGCTCTCTCCCTGCAATCAGCCCTTAGGTGGCACTCTGTCATAGGAGTGTGCAGCACCTGTATCTACACCCGAGCCCTCCTGACACTACTGCCAAGATCCTTCTTTCTCATATGATCCCTTAGGAAGTTACGAATGCACCAACACTAATTACTGCTTAATGGAATTGTGGGAGAAGAGCTCTGGCATTTTGGAAATTCTCTGTGGCTTTTGTTTTTGGAAGAGAGAATTGCAGGACCATCTTAGTTTATCTAGCTCTTCCTTAAGTTCTTTCATGGAACTTACTCCTCTGTGGTAAAAGTCAAATTGCTCTTATGAATCAAAGCCTCTATTTTTCTCTAAGGGATTTTTCTGGGATGGAGCAAAGGGCTGTGATGGAGGAGGCCATTCATGGCTTCTTGCATCTAGAGGGCTGAAATCTTAGCACCACACACGCAGTGCAGGTAGGTACAGACCAACTCTCAGTACTGTGCTGGTGACTGTCTTCTCAGATTAAGCAAACATCTATGCTGATGTAGTGGCTCCAGCTGGAAAGGAGCTAGCACCGTACGTGCTGTGATGAAGGAAAGCTGTGTTCTGAATGTGTGACTAAAATGGCATTGATAACATGCTGATGTTTTGGCTATTATTGAATAGCGTGTGCATGTTTTTTTTTGTTTTTTTTTTCCCCTTTTTGTCATTCTGCTTGCTCCCAGGGTCCTGGCTAGGGGGATGGAAGGATTTGTGAGGTGACACAGCTTGCCCAGACTGACTGGTCAAAGGAGCAATCCATGCCACATGATGTCATGCTCAGCAGTAACACCTGAGGTAGAGGAAGTAGGCAGAGAGGTGACTACCACAGTAGCTGTTGCTCTGAGATTGTGGAGGTGTCAGTCTGCTTATAGGAAGTAGTGATTACTTTTGTGTTACTGGTTTCTTTTCCTTTTTCCTTCATTTAATAAACTAATTTATTTAAATCCTTGGGTTTTCTCACTCTAGCTCTTCGCATTCAATCACCTGCCCCACTGGATGGTGGAGGGAGAGTGAGTATGTGGCTGTGTAGGTGCTTAGCTACTGGCTGGGATCAGCCCACCACAGTTTATTATAGCTATGTCACTGTATTGCTTTACTGCATTTTTTTTTTTTTTTTTTTTTTTTTTTTTGTTAGTCAGAGGAAAGCAGCTGATCCCTACATTCTAGGCTAGGCTCTGTACTATCCTTAATTTTCTCTGGGATTTATCTAAAGCAGCCTAAGTGTCCCAAGCCCTGTTTCACTTACTCAAAAACCTACAACACTTTCTTTATATCCATGGTGGAATTTAAGTGTCAGACCTGTCTGAGTGTTGCTGTAAGATTTATGATCTTGCTGACAGGGTCAGGTGACAGGAAATCCCAGCCAGTCTTTGATCCACACACAGGTAAATGTCCAAGTAAAATATCTGAGTAGCTCATTGTTGGGTGGGCTTTTAAAATGCTTCATGGCTGCTGCTGTCTGCTAGCAGCCCTCATTAACCCACTCTGTACAGATTTTTTTTCAGGGTAGGAAGAGGGGGGAAAGCAAGCTTCTGGCTGCTGGTGACTAATGCATCAAAGTGATGCAGTATGATTATTGTAGGCACTTGAAGAGAGCTGGGCATTTCCAAAGAGTGCTTCAGCTCTTAGGCACTACCAGAGTGTGTGTTAGCTTGTTTCTTTCCAATGATGATGGTGATTCAGGTGTAATTATAAGTTTAATCAGTACTTAACTCATCCTGCTGTTGCATATCAAAAGCCTGCAGCTGTAATCAAGTAATAAAAGTGAGTGTCACAAAAGAACATGCACCGAAGATGTCCTGGGATCTTTTTTTCTTCTGCCATAGAAATGCAATAACTTCCATCACTCTGAGGCTGTTAGTCCCTGTGCCTATTTGCACACTTGACTTTAGATCCCTGGTGTAGGACCACACTGTACTCTAACCATTAGAGATAAATAGATGCTGCCTTCTGATCTCAGATGTGTGTCTGAGCTGAAAATCTTGGGAGCTGAGGTGCAGCATTCCCTCTGTGCTGAGCATGGTGACTTGAGTAGTGCAGTCTGATGGAGGTGCTCCTGAGCAGTTCAGTCCTCAGGAGATTTTTCATACAAAGAACTTCATACCATCACTGCGGTATATCAGTTTTTGTAGGTAGAGCCCTTTGTTTGCTCTTCTTTCTCATGATGTGCCATCCACGAATGGCCCAAACATGGAAATCCCAGTGAGGATAGGAGGTAAGCGGGGAACACAGCACACTGTTTAAAGGAATGGGTGACTTTTGATCTAGAATTGCTGGAGAGAATACATTGCCACCAAAATGAGCCATAAAATGACTTCAGAACTGGAACCAACAGATGCATTGGCTGTTGAATTCAACTTCATGTAATACCATGAGCAGAATCTTTTGCTTCAAATCACTGAGCATTACTTCAAAAGTATGATCACATAACCCAAATGAAATAGATATGTTGCAACAAGACTGTCCCACAAAATAATAATAAAAAATAGTCTGTTTGGGTTTTTTTTCTTTCTTTGCTAGCCAAACTCATCTGTAGCTAAGAACTCATCACACTTTGCATAAACATTGCTATGCTCTGAGATAGAAAGTTGTGTGTGAGCAGTGCCAGTCTATGAAAAATAAGAATAAGAATAATGTTTTTTTTTATTCCTTGTGTAAGGCAGCTCTCCTCTGTAGTACCACTGGGATAGGACAGATTGACTTTCAGCCACTTCTAATGAAAGGATTGGAACAGTGTTCTGAAGCAGTTCTGCTGCTTCAAAAGGCAGTCTTCTATCTGGCTTAAGAAATTTGAGACTTAAAAATATTGCAACTGCAATTTTATTTTTGAATAACAGCTATTTTAGTGATCTAAAGAACACTTAATGTTAATTTCTTGGATAGTGCTAGGCACACTGGTTTGTTATAGTGCTACTAAAATAATGTGAAGCTATTGTAGTACGTAAGTGAAATGAGGTAACAATTTAAACACAAACATTTCAATATTTTGAAAAAATGTCCTATGTAGTTATTTGTGTTAAAGCCCAAACGTGTTGCTAATGCAACTTAATTGAAATCAGTGCATTCACTAAATAATACATCTCAGTAACAGAAGTTTCTCCTGGTTCTATTTACCCAGTGGCATCCCTTATGTAACATAAATAAGGGGAGAGGAACTCTTCTTTAGATGAGAATAGTTGCAATGCTCTTTCAAGAGTTCTCCAGTTGGTGAGGGCTACAAGTGCCCCACCATGTCCTCCTGTGTGTGCTTATTCAAAACTCACAGTGATGAAGAGCTGTTTTATTTTGGGATTAGCTTGAGATAAATGTTTGACCTGTGTCCTTCTTTTGTCTAAATCACTACAGCAGTAAAAGAAATCTTCATTTGGCAAAGAACAAGTGCATAATTTATGCTGTTGAAATCAGTGGGAGGTGGAGCTCTGAGTCAGTTTGTACAGCCCTGCTGTCCTGCTGCTCTGCTGGTTGGAGAATAGTGTGTTGCAGGAGCCAGCTGTCAGCTGGACCACCACACCTCTGCCTTTTATGAAGTAGAGGTATAATGGGATCCTCAGCCTACTCACCTCTGGTAAGAGGAAATCAGCAGTGGGATGGGATGATCTGTTTGGCTGTCATAGTTGAGATGCCTGAAAAGCAAAGTGTTTGGTGAATTTTGGTCCTTAAGTGCCAAATATGTTTGTAGTGGGCAGATTTATTAGAGCAGCTAATTGATGTCACTGGGCAGGTAGCGCTGTATCTCATAGTGAGGAGGAGAGAAGGCCTCCTGCTATAGCCCTGGTGGATCTCAGTAGAAACTAAAAACTGGGGGTTGTTGGCTGGTGGGTTTCATCAGTGGTCCTTCTCATTTCTTCATCCCCAGGATCGGTTCATCCAAGCAAACCCACATAGGAAAATTGTGATCAGGAAGGGGAATCGTGGAAGACCATGCAGCAGTGAAGATGAGGTATGGAGTAAACGACTGCATCTGGGTTACAAGGGAAGGGATGCAGGGTACTGATAGCAGCTGTAATACTGAGAGAGTCTTTCATCAGCATCTACTGTCTCTCCTTGAGCTTGGCTGTTGTTATGAAAGGTGTTACGTTTTAATAGTTAAGGGAATCTGTTTCTTCTGTGACTGTGCTCCCCTGGGTGGAGAATGTTCATGATGACATGGGGGTTGGGAAGGTGAGGAAGGTCTAGAAGATGAGGAACTCATGGTTTAGATGCTGGGCAAGGAACTGGGAGAGCTGGATGTTAGTCTTGATTTTTATGGTTACATCAGTATATGATAATCATACCTCACAGCACCCAAAGATGTCTTCAGATATTTTTTCCTTTGCTTCATGAATATGGATCAGCAGATGCAATGTATTTTTCAGTATCTGCCTCTGAAAATAATTTGGAACCCTATTTTTTATGAAATTAAACTATTAAAAGCTGTTGGAATATACTTGAATGTGGAATGTAATAAGTTATTTCATTTTTTCTGAGTAATGGCTGGTTTAAATTATATTAAATGGAAAAAAACCCTATATATTATTTTAGTATTAGTTTCCTGCATCTGCTCCCTTTCTGGAGTCAATGTAGAATTATTAAGCTATCTGCTTGCTACATCTACAAGATCTAGATCAAGTTGACCAGGCTCTGAGCACCCTGCTCTAGCTGCAGGTGTCCCTGTTCATTGTAGTGGAGTTGGGCTAGATGGCCTTTAAAGATCCCTTCCAACTCAAATGATTTTATGATCTGGGAGAGCAGTGAATTCATTACTGGTCAGCACTATGGAATATTGGCTTTTATGTTTGAATATTTTCTTAGTCTTCCACTGTCTCACAGATAAGTTTTCTCTAAAATATGGGATATGTATGCTCCTAAAGCTAAGGATTAAAAATCAATCATCTGTATTTAGGATGAAAATTTGAGCTTTCTGAAATTCTGATCACCTACTTCTGTGACTTTTTCCACCTCCACTTTAGAAATGTTGCTGTCAAAATCTCTATTGAGGTCAGTGGGTTTCTTCCAAACCAGCAGGATTTGATCAAATCACACTTTCTGAGAGAAAACCACTGTGTTGAGAATTTTCCAGCAGGCTCTAAGTATCATCTAGGATGGTGACACCATTTTTTTAGATAGTTAATCTGCTCCTATCAAGAGACTGACATATCAAAGTAAGAGGTATACAAGGAGATACCAGGGAGAGAATTTATTAGAAATCATGATACTTTAATGATTTAATTACTTCTTTCAGTTTAATTAATGGAGCTTCAGCTTCTATATTTTACTTCTGATGTTCTTCAGGATTATCTTGTTTATCCTGTAACCAAGTATAGGGTTGTCTGTAGCTGTGATGGGGTGTGGAAGGGAGAAAACAAAACAGGATTGGGTCACGCAGCCTTCAAAGATGCTGCCATGTACAGCTCTATGATATGGGATATCAGTATGCTGTTATACCTCAGTGCTTCTCCATGGTGAATCGATCAGGTCAGCCTATTGTTTTTCAACATGAATGTATTTGTATAATAATTTATTATCTGAAAGTCCTAATTAAGCCAGGGCATTGTAAATAACATTTATGCTTTTTTTCTTCTGTATATTCATATGAAATTATACCTTCTACTCTTGCTCCTTTGCATTTAATTGCCTAATCTGACACACAGTCCATTTTACAATATTTTCCCACTCTCATCATATGAAGTCTATAATTCAGTTTGTATTTGCAGCCTTCCACTTTCTTAAATTGTTTATAGGTTTTGTCATTTATTCTTTCTTCAGTTCAGTTTTTCTTTCAGCTCTTAGTTTATCAGTTTATGCCATGGTAATATGGTTTCATTTCAATCAATGCAGACCCTATCTGTGGATGATGAGCTATCTTCATCAATGTCACAAAAGCCAAAAAAGCCTGCAACCTCTTCTGCCTTACAGCATATCATCTTGGCACTGAAGCACAAGAGACACTTTGTAGTGAGCTTGGACCTTCATGTGAAATGGAAGTGTGCTTATGCAAAGCCTCTGATTTCAGCCTTCCTTCTGCCAGTGTACCTGGAAGAGCTCTGGAGTCCCATGCTGGGATGTCCACTTCTGGGATCTTTCTCTCCCTCTTTTATTTTTTATGTATTTTTTTAGAGTTATATAATTTGGTACTACCAAAGACGTTGAAGTGTTATGAATCATGCAGCCAGATTGACCATTAGTAATGATATCTTGACTGGGACGTTTTAAAAAGGAGCGGATCTGTCCTGTTCCTTGGTAACGTTATGTGGCTGATGGGTGCAATCCCTGTCTGAGGAAGAAGGGGAATCCCATGGCCCCTAGTTTGGAAACTGCTGTGCTGTAATCTACTAGGCTCTGTTGGCCTGAAAGCTGAGAAACAATCCCTATAATGTGGAGGTAGATGGATTATAATAGGGATAAATATGTAATGGCTTTTAGTGAAAGCAATTCTATGTTTTTTCTTACTACTCCACGTTAAAAATTAACCTTTAAAACCTGAATCTTAAAACAAACAAACAAACAAAAAAAACCCCAGACAACAAAACCAAACACAAAAACAATACCCTCCCCACCCACCTCAAAACTTAACCTTATGCCCAACTGCAGTCTGACATGTTATGGTGTCTATTCACAAGAGCCAATTTCATGAGTGGAAATGATTACAATGAATACATATTCACTGCATTAATACATGAGAATAGTGTATGATGACCAGTTTTCTAGATGCTCTCCCCTTTGCTTTGCTATAGGATGAGTTGTGTTAATTACATCTGAGTCCTTTGCTAACATGTTTGTTTTTTTTTCTTTTATTTTGCAGCCAGAAATACCTCAGTTGCATTGGCTAACTGTAAAAATTATAGGTATGAGAAATCTCCGCAAAGCAGACCTGTGTAAGTACCACTGATGGCATGTTTGTATCTCAGTGCTGCAATTGCTGCAAGTGAGCTCAATGCTCTGGGGGCAAAAAAGACCCCAGAATTCTATTCTTTATTTCTTGAAAAGTGAAATTTCAGGAGGTGAAGCTGGACATGCATTTGATTGGAACCTGGCAAATATTTAAAAGTAAAAAAATTTACAAGAGCCAGTGTACTTCTGTTCAAACTGTATGTTGATGTTTGTTACTATGTAGTATTTGTAGTTTGAAATAGACTTGTTTGAAATTGACATGCATCTACATAAATAGATACAAACACAGAATGTTTACTTTTGGGTCTGTCTGGTGAAATATTTAGAAATTCTCAGAGGTTGGGATTTTTTTTTCCGCCTGGTTGGGCAAAAGATATTAATAAAAGAACGACTGCTGCAACAGTCACCCACCTTTCTGTTAAACCAGTGAGCCAAACTGACTGCTACGTGAGGCTGTGGCTGCCAACAGCTTCACATCAGGAAGCCCGGACGAGAACTGTATCCAACTGCAGGAACCCTGTCTGGAATGAAACTTTTCATTTCATGATACAAAGTGAAGTGAAGGTAAGACCCATAACTGTGATTATGGGCCGAAACTTTCTAGAAGGGATATTTTCACTGACTGTGTGTCTCTGGTACCAGGTGCACGCTGCAGGAATATGTAGGTTGTACTGATGTTAGAGACCTCAGTCACCAAGTTCCTGACTCTCTGGAAACATTTGTTCTCATTTTAGCCATGGAGCAACTGAAAGCTTTATATGTGGACTATTTTTCTACCTAACACCTACCCCCAAAAATTTCTGTATCTATTTACATTTTTTTTTCTCCTATGAAGGAAGGAATGAAGGAACTGGGCTTGTTCATCTTAGAGAAGAGATGGCTCTGGGGAGACCCCATTGTGGACATCCAGTACTTGAAGGGAGCATATAAAGAGAAGGGGGAATGACTGTTTACGAAGGTGTATAGTGATAGGACAAAGGAGGAAAGGTTTTAAACTGAGACAGGGGAGGTTTAGGTTAGATATTAGGAGAAGTTTTACACACAGAGGGTGATGACGCACTGGATCAGGTTGCCCAGAGGGATTGCAGATTCACTGTCCCTGAAGGCATTCAGGGCTAGGCTGGATGTGGCTCTGGGCAGCCTGGTCTAGTAGCTGGCAATCCTGCACATAGCAGGGGGGATTGAAACTAGATGATCATTGTGGTCCTTTTCAACCCAGGCCATTCTATGATTCTATGATTCAGTTCTCCAAAAAAGCAGCTTATGGGCTGTGGTCCGATCTCACTATCAAATGTGGGGTCATGCGTATTGGGCAGGGGAGGGTCATGGATCTGCAGCCCTGTCCTGTCTGCTGTCCTGCACAGTCCTCTGATCTCTGTCCCATGTGAATCCTGTTTAGCCTCACTCCCATTATGCAGTCTGTCCTGGTCTCTGCCCAGCCTCTTACCTCTCACAGAATTGTAAGGGCTGGAAGAGACCTCTGGGGATCATTTAGTCCAGCCTTGTCCTGATAGAGCTCCTTACAGGAGGCTGCACAGGAAAGCAACCTACTGTGGTCTCATGCAGTGCAGTCTTCAGCTATGCATCACCAAAGCAACTTTTGGCTTTTATTCTTACAGCGTCCCCTCCTCCCTCTCATGTGCAACCCAATGGGTCCTTTTTCCATGCTCTCTGTAGAACACAGGAATCAGAATGCAACCTGGAGGTGTGTCTCCAAGTCCACTTTGAAGTGTTAGAGCAAAACAGGTCCTGTCAAGAGGAACATACAAACAAGCCAGCAACTATTCTAACAGCACTTCCTATCATATGTCACGCTACCCTTACAGAATGGGACTAAAAAAAGTTTTTGCCTCTATTGGACTGATCTGATCAAAGGAGAATAATGAATTATAGGTTTGAATTTGTTAGCAAGCTTGAATAGGTAAGGTAAGTTTGACCTCCACCCTTCTTGGTTTCAGTTAAACTCAGAGAAATGCAAACAGATCATAAAAAGCTTGTGGCTTTCCCCTCTCAGCACATGCAAAACAAAGATGAAATGAGATTTTCCCTTTCAATGGGACTTGAACTTGGCTATGCTGAGAAGCAAGGTGGTGAACTAGAGATGCCAAAAGCATCAAAGAGAACAGGGGGATGTGCAATGCATAGCAATTCCTGTTTCCTAACTATGAGCAAGCATGCAGATTTTGGTATGGATTTTCTGCTGCCCTGATTGCTCTATCATCTTTCAAAGACCAGTCACCATCTATTGAATCAGAGATGTAAAAAGCTTTTCAAAGTCTTGGTATTATTTTCTTATTTGCAACCCTGAAGGCTTTTTTTTTTTTTTTTTTTTTTTTCAATTTTAAACCAGTGCATTTTCAAAAGCCTAATGGGTTGTGAGAAATCAAACTTCACATCTAACATACAGACTTACAATAGAATCGTGCCCTCCCTGTGCTTTGAAGGAGTATAAACTGGACAGCTGCAGGAGACTCTCATGCCTTCCTCTTAAGGCCTCTTATTGCAGAACAGTACATTTATATCATTCTCTGCTGCTCCCTTCAGAATGTGCTGGAGCTGACAGTCTGCGATGAGGACACCATCACACCCGATGACCAGCTTTTGACTGTACGCTTTGATGTAGCTAAAATCCAACCTGGAGAGAAGGTTCGCCTGAGTTTTGAGTTGAATCCAGAGGTGAGAAATAAAAAGATGAATGAAGTGGATAGATAAAACAATAATCTTGGTCCAAATTTACTCCTAAGATAGTGCCTATATTACAGTTATTTAATTGAATGTTTAATGATAGCACATAAAACCTATTTTAAAAGGACTATGTTAAAGCACAAAGTTAAATACTTGAGGTTTTGTAGAAGTCAGAAACAGTCACTCCTGTGTTGTGTTTACAATTAAATGCAGAATGGCTTTTCCATGCTGATTTTTTTCATATTTGAAAACTATTTCTGTTTTGCATCAGAAAGGAAGGTAAGCATTATAGCATGTCTTTTGCAGGGAAAAAAAAACAGAGGTAGAAGATAACACTTGATTAAAATTTTGTCTGCAAATCTGCTTGATGGTTGTGGTGAAGTGAGAGTCGGCCTCCTCTCCCAAACAGCTAGCGATAGGACTAGAGGGAATGGCCTCAAGTTGTGCCAGGGGAGATTCACGTTGGATATTAGGAAGAATTTCTTCTCTGGAAGGGTGGTCAGGAATTGGAACGGGCTGCCCAGGGAGGTGGTGAGTCACTGTCCCTGGAGGTGTTCAAGGAACTTTTAGATGTTGTAATAAGGGATGTGTTTTAGTGTAGAAATACTGGTGGTAGGTGGACAGTTGGACTGGAAGATCATGGAGGTCTTTTCCAGCCTTGGTGACTCTATGATTCTAAGCTGTGAGTTGGCTCTGAGGTGTGTGCAATAGTAGCTTAGCCCAATGACTTAGCAAATGGCAGTTAGGGAGATAGGGCCCAGTGAGCTGTGTCTCAGGAATGTTGTGGTCAAGCTGTACTTATTTGAACCACTCGGGTACCCATGAGGCATCACAGACTGTGGTCTGAGCATGGACTTTTAGAGCACTTAGGATTTTTTTTTAAATGACATAGTAATGAAACGTGCTGCGCAGCCTTAATAGTAGGTAGCACTGTCACCTCTGTCCATTATGATTTATTTCATTTACCAAACCACATTTATCATGTGGAGGGCTGAGGGCAGATGGGTAATGTCATAACAAAGGGCTACTTCCTGCTGTGCCTCTTGCTCACCGTGCAGTTCAGCAAGTCTTTCCATTGCTGGGCTCGAGGTTTCTTACCCACAAAAATGTGACTGAAATTTAATAGAAATACAATTTCTGTATATGCTTACAGTAGTGTAAAAAGAATGGAAACATAAAACAGGCTCAATTTGGCGTATGTTGTAACAAAGGTTCTCCTGAATGTGGTTTCTGCTGTTTTTTGGGCGAGGTTGGAATAGACCATCCACAAGCTTGAACTGCACAGTCTGGTCACAGTCCAACACTTGATGAAGTCTCTTTCATGTGAAAAACAAGACTGCTTCCTAAAACTGTACCTCTTCTGTTGCATGCTGTTGCAACCACTCTGTTTCTCACAAGTTGGAAGCTTTGGGAGATGCAAGTAAGAGCAACATACTGCTCAGTTACATGCTGCAGATCCAGTTTCAAGCCACCTGATGTTTCTCACTTACTGAAATGAAGTTGTAAATTGAAAACAAACAAACAACAGCAACAAAACAAAACAAAAACACCAAACCCTCGCATTTGTCTTCGCTACAGAGGTGATTTTGCCTTCACAGCTGTGTTGCTAGAGTTGTCATGGTTTTCAGTCTCTTTGCAGAGTTAAAATAGGCCATGCAGTCATACAGAGAGGATGTTTGGTAGCAAATGTTAGCTCTTATGAACATGAATGTGAAATTTTACCACATGGATATTGTCAGAAAGAGATTTATGTCTTCCACTTATTGGTATTTTCCTCCCTGAGAGTGATGCAGAAGTTATCTGGTATATGTTTTTTGGGTGACATTTCCCATTTTTGGGTGGCACCCCCATATGTGTGGATGACTGATCCAGCAAATTGCCTCAGTTAAGGAATACCGTTATTGAGCCACTCCCATATGTTGACACATTACTTTTCTTCTCTTATTGTTCCCTGCCCTCGCTTTCTTTCCCCTGTTTCTACTTGTTTTGTTTGTGGACTCTTTCCCTCACCCCACTTCACAGCCTCAGTCTTCCTATCCTAGCAGTTTTCATGTTCTATGTCAGACTTCTCACTTTTAAGTTTAGTCATGCTTTGGAAATTCTGTTTTAAGGTAGGTGTGATCACCAGTTACTTCAATTTATTCTCAAATGTGTTCTACATCATTCACTTGTTACCCCTCCTTTTCTCTGCACTAACTGACTTGTGTTTCATACCACTAATAATGAACAGCAGGGCCATTACCCTCAGGTGGTGCTCAGGGACATGATTTAGCAGAGGGTAGTTAGAGTTAGGGTACTATGGTTAGGCTGCGATTGGACTTGATGATCCTTGAGGTCCCTTCCAACCTGAGTAATTCTATGATTCTATGATTCTATTTCATGACACTTATTTCACCCTTCTGCTTGGGAGGACGGATAGTTTGCAAGCACTAGAGTGGTGGAGGGACATGAAACAAAAAAGTGGCAAAAGAAGCCTCCGCCCACCTACTTTATGATACAAAGGTGGCGAGAAATAAAAAAGCTTTTTTTGTTCATTACCCTTAAAAGAAAAATAACTTGTTTTCAGAATCGGGAAGAACTGGAAGTGGAATTTCTACTGGATAACATGTGAGTAAAGGCAATGTCACAAAATTTGTTATTGGAATACTTGATGTCTCAGAGTGATAATGCAGTATTTGGGAAGTAGCTCCCTGCACCTATGCTATGACATCCCAGCTTGTCCTCTTCCCAGTGGTTCCCTTTCTGTCCTGAATCTGGTGGGATTCCTCCTGTAGTGACAGTCATGGTAACTATTAATAGCTGAGGATGGGTGTTTGTTTTGTGGCACAGTTTTAGGAGAGATGATGCTGACTGGAGAGGTAAGAAATATAGAAAGACAGAAAGTCATTCAGAGCCATGGGACTGTGACACAGCAGCTGGTGGCACTTGGGATCCACAGCTGTGCTCAGAGTCATTAAAAATTAAGCAAACTGTTTGCATCTGAAAGATTATCACACATATACTTACTGTTAAATAAACCTTTTCCTTTTTCCTTTTTAGTCCAGGTGTATCTGAAAAAATAGTCACTAATGGTGTGCTAGTGGTAAGCATTTTATTTATTTTTTTATTAAGTAGAGCAGAACTGAAGGTTGTAGTTGGAAGAACCATGCCTCTAGGCATAGCCTTTACTGTCTTTCAAATGAGACACAAGTAAGACTGTGGAACTCTGAACCTGGTTATGTCTGTAGTGCATTCTGTGTTGGGAGAGATGTGGATCACTCAACCAATGTGATGCTCACTGATGAAATAACAACAAACATAATGAGAAGTGAGTGCACCCAGTGCTACTGCAAAATTTGTTACTGAGTGCCAGTCTTGGAGCTGGAGGCTCTTCTCACACCATTTACAAAGTACTGTCTGATGTCTTTGTGCTGCTACTTCATCCTGTGCAGCACCCTTGGGAAGTTTCAGCTTCAACCTGGAGATCTTAAAGTACAAGCTCATTTGATCAGTTGTTCTGCAGAGCTCATAGGCATCCTGCCACTCATTCTTTTGTAGGGGGAAGTTAAAGCATGGTCTAGATGGTTGAAAAATTCCTTGTGCTAATTGCTGGAGATTTAATGACATTTAATGTTTTTTATGGGACAGATCTTCAGCTTTATTCACCATCGAATTGCTTCCATGCTATATACAAACCATCTGCTTATTCACAGGACACCATGTCCAAGCATGGTGTAGCTATGGGACACACAGATCCTCAGTGAGGGTCCTAGGCTGTTTCTGTGACCGGTGATGTATTGCTCGTCTCTTCCAGTCTCGAGAAGTTTCCTGTGTGGAAGTGCAAGTGGATGACACAAAGATGAGGAATTCTTACACAAGTGAGGTTATTGATTTAAGTGGTCTGTCAATATTTTTTGTGCCACAGAAGATGCAGACAAATGTAGAGCATACTTGATGCTTTCAGTCTCCTCTGTTTGCATATGGCCTGGTAGAGGATTGAGGTTTATCCTGAATTATCCACTTGTTAGTGGTGAGAGTCCTCTGCAGATTGCATGACTGCATAGCTTCAAGGGAAACTGGAGGTGGCTGAGAAAAACTGAGAAATATGTCTGTAATGTGATGGTACAGAAAAACCTGTGATGAAGACAGAAAGAAAAGGGAGACATGACCAATGGGAGTGAAAACACTGTGGTGGTGGTAACTCAGGGGATGTGAAGACTACCTGTGGCATCAGTATGACTACCTAACATGAGAAGTCTCCTGCGTGGGAGGGAGAAGCTGCAATACTACATTTGCCTTTTGGGGCTTATTCAGTTTGGCCCTTGTTTATGCTAATTGGATGTTGAGGGGAAGTGTTCTGTGAAGGAAAGCTGACTACGATAGGACTGGAATGTTACTCAAGTTGCTTTTATTTGTTATTTTTTTAGGGACAGATGTAGTTATCATTACTCTGTACTCTACTTGTTCACAGGGAGAGATTTCACCTTCACAATGAAGGGATCCTATGAAGAAACTCAGAACATTTCCGTGGGTCCTTCCTGTAGCCGAAGAGGCAGTGATTCTACCATGTTCCACTATATCAAGTACAGTCAACCCAACCTGGACATGATGTTGCCAAAGGAACGTTTATACTGTGGTGTATGTTCTTGTTTATGGACACTGATAACAGCTAAAGTAACTTTTGGGAGAAGTGTATTGAATTAACTCTTTTCTGATAGATTTATACCTATGGTTTGTAAATAATTTTTCCTTTATAACATTTTTTTTCCTCTATTTTAATTCAGCATGATGCAAACAGGAGGGAAAAGGATATAAATAGTCCTCTATCTGTGCCTCTGAATTCTCTGGACCTGGGAAAGAAAATGACAGTAGTGAGAGTGAGTAATCTCAATTACTCATTATAATGTTTGGAATTATTTCAACAAAGGATAAGCTGTGCCAGTGTGATACTGGGTTCATTATTAATTTTGTTATTGAATAAGTACTAGCTGAATGTATATATATGCATTGCTCTGCATACATTTGAAGGTATAACTGGTATTCGAGGAAAAACTGCCATTGCTTCATGTATATTTTGAAAACGGGACCTAGCAATGTTTGTGTGCAGAAGACCTGAGAAATAGATTAATGATTTATTACTAGATTATATATCTGAATAACTGTTACTGCTGTAAAAAATTGCCATTGCAAATTTTCAGTTGTTTAAAATGTGTGCTGTTGTCATTCTTCATTCTCAGGGTGCATCTTATGAAGTGTCTGTGAAGGAAGAAAATGGGTAAATCTTACTTCTTCTGAATGATTACTTAGGCCAATCTTTTCATAGTATGTACTTCAGATGAAGGGAAGCTACAGTTTAAACTAGCTCATTATTTCTAAACCAGAAATAAAAATTGTAATCAATTAAAGAAGACTGAGAAATAGGGAAGGGTTAATAAATCATGTATGTTTTGAATTGGTTGGTAAGTGTCCTGGATAGAATAAATGGTGCACTGTCACGGAGCATAACAAGTCGCAATATTGTTCCTGATCTTTTTTCTTGCTAATGTTGATGCTTAAGAATGACTCTGTTTTGTAATCTTCATAATACATACACATTTATATATAACGTTTCTACATGTTTCTATTACCATTATGCATTTACCAATCTTCTGCAGTAAAACAAATGGACAGCAAGTAATTAATTTAAGGAATGACTCATAGCGATTTTTCAAAGGGCAACATTACCCCCTCCTGATGAGTTTGCTACATTGCAAGCAGACTGACATGATATATTGGAGCTTTTACTGAATATTAATTAAAAGTCACGGGAAGAAAAAATAAAAGCAATAAAAGGCAAGCAAAATAATAAAATCCAACATCCACC
>PPHD01000038.1:52440-144238 GCA_002909625.1 Bambusicola thoracicus
CAAACAACCCCCCCCCCCCAAACCTGAAAGAGCTGACTTGTGAAAATAAATGTTATGGAATTAATGATTCACATGATGTTTGTAATTATGTGCAGATATAAAGGGAAACATTTAAGAGGCCTCTTCCAACTCAAAGATTTACAACTCGTTATCTATCAGCAGAGAAGAGCCTACAGCAGCATTAGAGTCAAATTAGTGTTGCATTTTTCCTGAAGCATGTTGAGTTTTGCCAACTGCTGAGTCCGCCCTGCTATTCAGGAAACATATACATAGGAAAAGACCATGAAGAAATGTCCAGATTTGAGGGCTCAGTGTGAAACAGCTTAAGTTCAGATATGTTCCTTCCATTTTGTCAGCAGGGAATTTGATTCCTTTAGTTTCGTCATGATTGCATGAAATCTCCGTAGTAAGGCAGAAATATATATGGCCTGTAATATCCTCCATTTATTTGCACATGGTGGTCATCACGTGCATAGAAATAGTTTTTCTTTAAATTGGTGTCTTTTTGGTGCTGATTTTTGCCTGATGTCTCAAGCAGTAGCACTAAAAATGACTTGCATTAAATGTCTCTTTTGTTCTCATCTTGTACTCTAGTAGCAAGAACTTAGATTTGCGCTTGGGATTTGATCTATGTGCAGAGGAAAAAGACTTCATCTGTAAAAGGAAGAAGGTTGTTGCTGCTGCTCTAAAATATGTTCTTCAACTCGATGAAGACCTGCAGGAGGATGAGGTGTGTGGGACAACAGCTTGTGAACTTGAATTATTCTGCCCCCTTTGAATGAAGATGATGTGCTGCACTTGCACACCGATCTATACTTTTAGACTGAAGTGTATAAACCAGGTTATGGTGAGCACCTATATCTAAAAATGTTTGGTGCTCCCAGAATGCCCATCCCTTGATGCTGTGTGCAGGAGAACATTTGTCAACCAAGTGTTAACGGACTTGAATATTGAGTAGAACACCCTCTAGCAAGTAGGTCACTTCTCTATTTCATCCATTAATGAATGACCCCATGCCTTTGTGTGCTAAGCAGGTGCCGGTGGTGGCAGTCATGACCACAGCAGGGGGAGTGCGGTCCATGACATCAATGTTTGGCAGTCTTCTAGCTCTACAAGAGTTAGGTGTTTTGGACTGCATCTCATACATCAGTGGTCTATCTGCCACAACATGGTAAGGAGAATTGGGCTTTTCTTTGTTGTTCATGTTAGCAGAGTGATAACTAGAAACAAAATGCATGTGTGTAACATAAGCCTGTGAATTTTCAGATACCAGTGTTGAATCTCAGTATTCTTTTTACCAGGACCATGGCAAAATTATATGAAGATGCAAATTGGTCACAGAAGGATCTCAGAGGGCCAATTGATGATATTCGGAAACATGTGATCAAGAGCAAATTGCACTGTTTCTCTACAGATCATCTGAAATACTATGAGAAGGAGTTGTGTGAAAGAAAGCTAGAGGGGCACAAGCTCTCTTTCACAGATTTATGGGGACTCTTCATTGACTCTATGCTACATAATGAGGTATTATATATATCCATCCCTTTTTCCAGAGGATTTCTAACTTTTCATATCTAAAATTTTGGAACCAGTTATGCTTGATGAAGAAAGGGGTCTCAAAATCTCTGAGGTCACTTTCTTTGGATTTTTAGAAGAAAAAAAAGAAAAAAGTCAGCCTAAAATGTAAGCATGTGGGGGAAAAAGTCTGGCATGTAAAAAAAGTCAAGGTGGTCATGAAACTAACTGATTAGCATCCTTTAATTTCAGATTAAATAACCATTCCAGTAACATGTAGAGGATAGGTGACTCTGACAGAACAAAATTCAGGAATAGCCATACCAGCAAACAAAAAAGCAGTATTCAGTGGCACTTGGTTGACTTTTATCCTAAGCATCTCCAAGGTAGCTAAATAGTTTTATGTTTCCTTAAATTAAGCCGCAAGCTAGTGAATATAGAAAGAAGTTTCCCATATTTCCCCTCCAACCCCCATTTCAAAACAAAACCTCAGAAGCATCAGTGGTAACACTTAGGCAAGGTTTTGGAGAGTTCCAGACAGATCAACATGAATGAATTTGAGTAGTCAAACAACAGAAGTATATGGAACAAAATCTGCTGATATGTAATAGACGTTCTATTGATAGTCCATAGTTAGAAACCATGTAAGTACATCATGTTCATCTTTTTCAATTATTTCTGTTCTTCATAAACAGGAAAATACTCATAAACTCTCTGATCAGCAACTGGCAGTGAATCAGGGGCAGAATCCACTGCCCATTTACCTGTCTCTCAATGTCAGGGATAAATTTAGCACTCTGGATTTTAAAGGTAATGATTAGAATATGCTTTTTTTTTTTTTTAATAGATCTAAGGAGCTTACTTTTAAGTCTAGATAAATTCCAAAAGCTTTTACTGCAAGTCCAAGCTAATACATCTTTTAATAAATTCCTTTCTTTGCAGAGTGGGTGGAGTTCACGCCTTACGAGGTGGGAGCCCTGAAATATGGGGCCTTTGTTCATTCAGAGGATTTTGGTAGTGAATTTTTCATGGGGCACCTGATGAAGAAGATCCCAGAATCCCGGATCTGCTTCTTGGAAGGTGATTTACTATCTCGGAAAAAATGCTAACTTGGCAAAAATACAGTTGGCTGCAGGGAATAGTAAGCATTTAATAATTATTGGTCTGCAATTGGAGCAATGCTAGTACCAGATCACATATCTGATGCAATTTAAATTTCGAGCAGACCAGTTAAAGCAGCAAAAGAAGAAGCAAACTCCTAAGATGAATACAATTAATTTGCTCTTGTATTATTAGGTTTGAACAAACCAGAACACACTGGAGCAAAACAGAACTGATCATTTGAAGTATATAAAAGTCAGATTGTAGTTTTAAAAGTAACATGAGTTTTGAAAGTAGTCTAATAATCCAGTCGTTATGTGGAATGGTATGACACTTGGTAGTTATACTACAGTTCATAATATTTCATAAGTGAAACAGTGTTCATCTAGGCTGCCACAAAATTTGAATCCAAGTAGATCTCAACTTTGCTGTAAATGTTCAAAATAATATTAACTATGACTTTTTATTTTTCTGTAAACTTTCAAGGCACATGGAGTAATATATTTTCCCAGAGTTTTATGGATGCCATCTACCTCACGGGCCATTCAGAGGACTTCTGGCACAGATGGACTCGAGGCACTGAGCATGACATTGGTTAGTTATCTGGGTTATTTTTACTTGCATCTGCATTGTCTTCACATCTCTCTGAAATGTGAAGATTGATATTTTGAATGGGTTAAGGTTTATGGCCTATTTCTTAGGAAACACCAAGCCTTTGTGAGAGAAGGAAAAGCAGGAAAGAAAATATGCTGGAAAGCAGGAAAAAACATTGGTCTGCTCACTGTTCAGCATCCCTGGCAAGTTCTGTTAGTTGTGAGAGGGCTACCACAAGCCCTTTGGGGAGGGAGAAGTGAGGCAGGGATCAAGTTGATGCTATGTCACTGAAACCCACCTCTGGCCCAGAAGAGCCTGCAGGAAGATGTGTGCACCCACTGTACAGGGTGTAGCAATGGTGTCCAGCCCCTTGACTGCGGCTACTATGTGCTGCTTTGTGGGTGCACCCTCGAGAGGAACTTCTCCACATTCCAGCAGACAATCTCCTCAGGTCAAGCTTACCTTTTTCTTCATGCTCACTGAACTCTGAAAGACTGCTGGGCACAGATTCTTCTATCTATTAGTTTATTTAAATTGTAGCTGCATACCGCTGAAATAGTCCTCTTCTGTCCATTCACTACGGATGATTACGAGCTTGTTCAGCTCTGGGGGTTCACTGAGTTCAGAGAGTTAATCATTACTTTTCAATGCCATTTGTTAAGGTACTCAGACAAACTCTTGATGTTTCAAGATGTTTTTCTCTGATGTTTTGACAATCAAAAATTCAGATTCATTCTTTGTTGTTATGGATATCATAAAGACTGATGCAGACATAGGCTATCTTACCGTTGTCTCTACAGAGGAACACCCTGCTCTACCTACAAGATCTCATGAGCAAACAACTTGCTTATCCCTTCCCAAGGGTTACCTTTCCAATTCTCTTCGAGAAATGATGACGGGACGGCCAGTGGTTTCATACTATCATAATTTCATCAAGGGCTTGCAGCTACATAACAAGTATTTAGAGAATGAAAACTTCTGCATGTGGAAAGGTAAAGCCACCTGGTTTTAGATGCATTTTTTGAAGGTCATTTGAGTGCTGATAACTGATGAGGACAAATATTTGATAAAATTTAGTGTAAAGGCAGATTCTGATTAATACTGTTTAACCAGTTAAGTAACTGCACTGACTGGGAAGCTCTTGGTAGAATTAGTTTGCTGAATCCTGGGTTATTTAATTCTAGTCTCACTTCTGCCTTGGAGAAGCCATACCAGGGCTTGCTTGGATTCCTAGGAAAGAATCACTAGTAGCTACCACTGAAGTTGAACTAAGCAGCCACACATTTACACCAGCTGAAAGAGCAGTTTAGCATATCTTTTTGAATGGAGTGGATTCTCAAACCTTCTCCCTCTCATTGATCTCAAGCCTGATCTGCAGAGGCTAAAATGATGTCAGAGCCTAAGATAAGTGTGATCTCTGTCCTTTCTTTGTTATGCTGATTTGGAAAGAAATGAGCTTGCTCCTTCCATAACTAATTTCTAGTGTAAGTTTTTGACTTTCAGATACAGTGCTTGATTCTTCTCCCAACCAACTGAATGCAATGGGTGACTACCTCAAGCTGGTAGATACAGCTTTCTTCATCAATACCAGCTGCCCACCATTTTTGAGGCCAGAGAGGAAAGTGGATGTCATTTTGCATTTAAATTACAGCGGAGGATCACAGACTCTGGTGATGTTTTGAAACAGTGATTCTTTATCTGTATGACTCCAGCAGATGAATTTATCACATCTTTTTTTTTTTCCTTCTTCAGAAAATGCTATTTTGATAAATTTTAATTTTCTTTGTTGATCCAGCCGTTGGACCTATTCTCAGAGTACTGCTTAGAGCAAGGGATCCCATTTCCCTGCACAGAGCTGAGCTGTGAGGATCGGGAGCACCTGAAGGAGTGCTATGTGTTTGAGGACAATTTAGAGGCACCAGTCTTGGTCTATTTCCCACTTGTGTGTGATACCTTTCAAAGATACAAGGCACCAAGTAAGTTTAAGCAATAATCAATAATTGATCTTGGTCTTGGATATGATGTGGTTCCTTTTTTTTTAAAAAAATTTAATTTTTTTAATCCAAATTATCCATTGAATTAATCACTTTTCTAAAACAAGAGACTGGAATGTTCTCACTTGGCTCAGTCACCACATTTGCAGTCCCACTGTGATGGATATAAATTTGGTTAAATCACCAGACTGAACAGATGAGCTTCAGAATTAGTAGCACTAACGACTGTACTTCAAGGCAGAACTCTTTTTTTTTTTTTTGCTATCCAGGACTGGCTGCTTTCCTTCGATAGTCTAAGTACGGGAGGCAGCTAATAAAGTTATATCTGCTTATAGCTAACATTATCTCTTAACAATATGATGATAACAAGATACTACTGGTGTGCACAGTTAGCATGATAAAAATCCTCTAATTATTTGGTTTAAACAACAACAACAAAAAAATTGAGAATAGAAAGTATGGAAAACAATAAAGTGAATGATTTTACAGGGTAGCAAGTTAATCTGATATCTATCTTTTCTGAAAAGCTGTCAGGTTATTTTATTTGTTCAGCAGTAGAGTAGTGATTTATCTGTTCCACTAGAAAAATCACTTGTCACATTCACTTTCAGTTTGGTGATACTTCTGTGTGCATCATCTCTAATTGTATTGTTTCCATTTTAGTAAAAGAGTAAACTTTCCTCAAAATAATGAACAATGTTCATGAACTTACCTATTGGAGAAACCTCATTAACTTCACCCTTTATTCCATTGCATATGTTTAGAGCGCAGTATATCTAAGCCACCTTAGCAAGAATTCCCCTTCCAAGGGCATTCTTGTGTCCTTTTCCATCAGATAGTAGATAAGGAGCTGTCATCTCTGTGTACCAAATGGAAAAGCTAAAAAGACAAAATTCTGAATTTACGAAAGTGAAGTATTCTCATGGAAAACTGTAATCTTAAGAGGAAGGTATTTTGCATGACAGAGTGGTTTTTCCAATTACTTGTGGATCAGCTGCAATTGAGGCCTATTAGCGAAGTACTGGATTTTATTACTGCAGCAGAGGCAGTATACTTATGGCAATTAAATCTTTATCCATTTTCCTGAAAGAATCCAGTTTCCTGGGGCTGTCACTGTGTATTTTGCATTGCCTGCTAGGAGTTTCGCACTGCAGCAGCCTCGCTGTGCTGAACTTTGCTATGTGTTCACTGCAGATGTGGAGCGCAGTCCTACAGAGATGGAGCAGGGAAGAGTAGATGTGTCCAATTGTTTTGCTCCCTTTGGCACTGGTCAACTTACATATACTGAAGGGAACTTCAACAAGCTGTTGAACCTCTGCAACTACAACATCCTGAATAACAAACATTTGATTCTTCAGGCTTTGAAAACTGCAGTGGAACGAAAGAAGCAATTTAAAAATTGCTCCCCACCTCAGTCATCTGAACTCTCTTAAAGTATATTTGGACAACTCCCATCTGGAGATATACCAATGTTTTAATAATGGACTAACCGATATCCCAGCAACATGAATCTGTACAAAATGAACTTCCATGTTAACTTATTAAAAAAGAGAATCGTGTTTTATTCAGTACTGCATGCTAGGATTAATGCTGGTTTTGGCATTGGTCATAGGAAAATCATGATTAGTTTGTAAGACTGTCCCTAGTGTTCCAGTGAATGGGAAGGAGTTTACAGGGATAAAAAGAACCATGTTTCAACCTCACAAAAGTCTGTTCCAAATTTACATGCAGATTTTAGCAGTATGCAGTCTTTGATCCAGAAATCAAAGTGAAGATGAAGCAAAGCCTTCCCTTGCTCAAAGAGCTCTGCTTGTGACAGAAGTAAACTAGACACCCAAAGATGCTTGCATATGGCAAATGATTACTGAAAATGGTAGAATGGACCTGCACGTGATATCCTCTACTTTCTCAGTAGCCATCTTTTAGGCAGAAGTTGAACCTTCAGTGAATTTATGACTCTGGCCATCACTGCATTGAGTCTAAATTTACTATTCCAGAGTGATTAACATATATAGGCTTATTTTTCTGACAACTCTATGATAAAAATCATCTGGTTGCATCTATTTTGTCAGGCTTTTTTTCTGCACTACTGCCTGCTAAGTGGATTTTGAAGCTGAGGATTTAGCAGTTGAGTTTTGAATCCTACCCTTTAATGGGTTTGGAAAATAGAATAACAACCTAGCCTTTGGCCATAATCTTATCTTCATTTATTAATCTTCCTATATTTGCACGATGGCAACAAAACTCGTAATAGCAATCCATTGATTTCTGCAACATTATAAGTCAGTGTGTAGCTGCTGGTACAGTTTTATTCCCATGTGTCCAAAACACACAGGGAAGTGCGCTCAAGATTTTCATATGTGTTTTAGATAAACGTCTGTTTAAGAAAAAACGTTTATAGGTAATTCTAAGAACTTATTTTCTCTTATGTTTAGTAATATACGGTGTAATAGCTACCATTCAAATATAAAATAACCGTGCACGAGCCTATTAAAAATTAGTTTTACAGATGCACACGTTGATGTATATAATTTTATTAAGTTCAGCGAACTCACTTCATTTAGTGATTTTATCTGGGAGAAAGTGCTTTTTGTTTTCGACATCAACAAACCAAATATAGAGAGTACAAGAACAACCATGAGCTTTGCAAATGACCTTTGAGGAAGAATAAAAGAAAAATGGCCACTTCAGTTGGGAGATTTAAAAAAAAAAAAAAAAAAAAAAAAAAGCAGGAAATTCTGCTCTTAAAGCCAAGATGACTGAGATAGTAATGAAAGGTTTACAAGTCCAAATTACTGGTACTTGCAAATACTAAAGTATTTATTCAGTAATTGGGAGTGCAGTGCTTTTTTTTTTTTTTAATTAATCAGGAGATAACACCATAGTTAGTTCCTTCTTAGCAAGTCTTTTTTTCTATGCATCCATTCACGTTCATTAGTAGTTATCTCCTGACAAACTTTGCTGCTGTATGAGTCAAGCCAGAAGCTTCCTTTCAAAAAGGAAACTATTGGCAGCAATCACTTGGAGTCCTTTGCATGGCTCTAGGATGGCTGTGTTCAAGAACTCTTTTTTCCTCGGCTGTTTCTAAAATCTTCCATTTTCAACTCTGTGTACTTTACCAGCAAGATGGCCACAGCTTTCTGTGAGCAAAGAAGATAGGGAGGATGTCTCTCTAACAGTTCAATTGTATCATTAGCCAGTTTATGTTCAAATAATAATGATGCAGGATTTAAATAAATATATATGGGTGTGTGTGTATGGCTATCTACTTAAACTGTATTTTAATTATTTTAAAGAATCCTTTTCACAGTTCCAGGAATATGTAACAGAGGCAGCACTTTTTGTGCTGGGGTATTCTGCCAGCTGGTTGCTGGTGGTTGCAACACTTGGCATTGCTCCTGAAGCTTTACTCACCCAAGGTGTGGTGGTGATGTGTTGATGTGCATATTTGGCAGCAGATCCAGAAAATTAGGATGGCTTAGAATAAGCTGTGAAAAGGGAGCCCACTTTAAGAAATCTGGGCCTGGCAGGCAAGCCACTGAAAAGCCTTACGCTTTCCAAATTGTTTAGCTATAGCAACTTGATATTTTGACTTGAGGGAAATTCGGTATTCGCAAATACTGGTGTTTGTGTAAGGACCTGGCTCCAAGGATCCAACATCACATACGAGGTTAATGTTTTCTCTGGGCTCACCAAATTCGGTGGACTTTCTGTAGTGGCTTATGAGTTTCCTTTACAATGGACTCATGTGACTTCTTGTATGAGGAAGAAAAGGCTTCTTTTTCCTGTCCTGTTGAAACTGATTCATACTATGGTACTGCAGCAATACCTGAGTCATCCCTGTGATGTTGTGGTGAAGGGCAGTGTAAAAGTAGAGGGGAAACAATGTATGTTTAAAGGTAAATCAAAAATAACAAAACAGGAACAAGATCAGTATCACCACAGTGGATATACGTTTATGTTTTTTAATGGAAACTGGGGCCTAGTGGTATATTGGCCTGCAAATGCACTAGTAATGTACTGGTATATTGGCTGGATTTTTGAAATGATTCAGCATTTGGTGTAATAGTTTTAATCTGGGTCCAGGCAGGTCAACAATTTCTTTTTTTGGAAACACTTGTTTGTGACCTGTCACACAAACTCTACCAAATGTGATGGTGCTCTGCTGGAAGCAATTAGCTGTGAATATTTATAGTCCACTGGGACTCAGACATTTCTCAGCTGACTGTAGGTGAAGCTAACCCCTTAATTAGCTCATGACATGAAGTGACTTTGACAATATTTTGAGTATTGGTTTGGTCTCAGTTGAGCTCTTAATTTCTCTGTGAAGCTCCTAGGCTGTATCTTGCCACCCTTATGCTGCAGGAATTACTTGCTCATTAGCTGACAGAGTGGTGCTTCACACCTCTTGTCTGAGAGGGTTAGGGAAGAAAAAACATTGTTTGAATGGTTTCTGAACTGTTGAATGAACTTGGAAACGTCCAATGACCTCAGAGAGAGAGAGAAGAGAGAGAGAGGGAGAGAAAATGAGCGAGAGGGGTGCTGCTGAGTGCTCACATCTACACAGGTTTGGGAGAGTTAGAGATGATAGTCACGATCACCTATGTTTGAGAAGGGGCTTGGATTTGAAATTTTTTTTGCAATGAGCTGAAGCCCATATTGCATATACAGGGGATGGCTATGTGAACACTTTACAGGTGGTTTTTATATGGGAGAAACATTCATTTACTTCTTGTGAGTAGGAGGGGTGAGATCTTTATCTCTTTAAAGGATGTCAAGGACATGCAAAATAATTTTTAAACAAGTTTCTCAATAGTTTTTGGAAGGCAGAATCCTCCTTCATGTGTGTCATAAATCAGAATAGTGCCTTAGTAAAAATGTAATCCCCTCTACCCCCTGTCAGCTGATGTGATTTCTCTCTGCAGTGGCAGTAAATTTGCACTTCTAGTTCTTGGGGATTTGAATTCACATTAAGATGAAAGGTCTCTCCTAATTACAAGTGGGTGATATACAGATCTTCAGATTTTCTTTTCAGGCCTCTGCACCTGGTCCCTTTTAGATTGTTTGAAACCTGTTAGCAATTTGGTTCAGCATGTTGTTTAGGTTAAGCAAAGAAAGAAAATGTCAGACAGTACTGAAAGATGTTAACACAATGACTTTGGAGAAAGCAAAACTTAAAATTGTTTGCATGATTTGTAGTGTGGAATAATTTATTTAGAAATTATGCTTTAGAAATGTGTTTTAAATTAAAAAAAAAAAAAAGGTTTCATTTGTAAAATTCCCTATTCAGTCGGTACCTCTGCAAAGTCATGTTATTACCGACTGAGTGGAGCTCACTTCTTGCTTCTGTAAAGGTATGCCTCTGATTCTGGGTGTTTTCAAATCAAACTTCAGTCCATGATACTGAAAATTTTTGTGATCCTGGCACCAGATTTCTTTTTAGTTATCAGCAACCTCCATATCTCTCTCTTACTGCTCAACACCTATGCAGGTTTATGTGCAGTCCACCATACAGGTCCTATGTTTCCCACCTGATAGAAGAGGAAAGCGTGGGCACTGATGGAATGATTTCTGTAGCCTTCATTTTGAAGGTATTGTAGAGTATGGAAGAGTAAGTATACTGAAGATGAATGTTTCTCAGACTGAAATCTGAGACTATGGGAAAGGCGGTGTCATTATTCATCCATGGTTAAGCCTTCTCACATGTGGAGATTATAGCACTTAGCTCCATTGTGCAACTGAAATTTGATTTTGAACTGCTGCCTTTCTTGCCCGATTGACAGGTGAAGGTCTGTGTAGATTGTATAGCTTACAGATCTGTTTTAAAATAAATTTAAAAAAAAAACACAGAAAGGCTAGAGCCAGAGAAGATCCCCCAACTGTAGAGCTGACACTGTGTTTATTTACTCGTTACTTTGTGTTATTTGTGTACTCTGAATATTTCTTTTCTGCTAAGACATCGCACAGTCATTTTATAACACCTCTTGATTGTTTTTGGGTATTGAACTAACTTTCTGATTTAATTTAAACACTAGTCAAGGTGCTTAAGTGATGAGAGGTCATTATGGAGGCGGTACAGTTGTACTTTTGTCTTGTAATAATATGAAATCCCCCATTAGTCATACATTTCTGTAGTCCTAGATGATCAGAAGGTGATGAAGGAGTATATGAGATAATCATAGGATGTTGGATGCAGCTGTTACTGCAACTTATTGCAACCTGCAACTTACTGCACTTATGATATCCAGATAATTGTGTCTCTGTTGGGGAAGGTAGTGTTTGCAGTAAGGCAGTTTAAATAAATTTTGACTGCATCAGATTGGCAAAATATCTATATTTGCTCTGTTTGCCTTTAAATGAGACAGAGATACAAAAGCACACGTATGTAGATGCAAACTTCAAAGCAGATGGAGAGCAAAGGAAAATTATATCTTCATTTTTACTTTCCTTTACATTGCTCAGAGCTTTAAAGACTACTTTGCGTTTCCTTGGCAGTAATTGCCTCCCTAGTCTTTAAAAAGTGAAATTAGAGTGTAAGTAGCATCTATATGGAGAACACTACTGGTTTTGAATTATTTACTCTGGAAATGTACTGGCTAAAAAAAATCTGTATAGTTCCAATATATGGCTTACTAGACTTTGAGTAACTTCTGCCACAATTTACTTGATGGCTGTCTTTGTAAGTCTCTGTAATATGAAAAGAATTCAAGAAAAATGTAAAAAGCCCCAGTATGATAAATTATATTTTGAAGTAGAAATCTTTTTTGAAATCACAATCCTGGGACACATTTCTAATTCTGTAATAGAACAGTGGGACAGACTGCAAAATCAGAATTTATTTGGACAGGGATTGTATAGGCCCTGCAGTATTACTTTTCCATGTGATCAGCAGACAAAGCTTCCTCAGTGATGAAAAAATATTCTGTTACAGGTGTTCTGTTCTGTAACATGTTCTGTTACCACAGGTAATTAGTGTTTCCTTCTATCATTAACAAATACCTGTTGATCATAATTCTTGACTTTTACAAAGCTTTCAAAGTTCTCTTCCAAAGTCTTCTCGTGTGTCTGGAATAAGCTGTGGTTAAGGGAAGGCTACATCAGCTACAAAACTTGGTGATGGTTGCGAGTAGGAGAGGAAGCAGTACTTAGGAGCATGTTTTGGGTGTGGGAATAATTATGCTATTTTGAGAGAGCAATCTGAATATTAAGCTGTTCAGCAATGAAGATGCAATGAATGTAATATTCCAAATACAAAGAAGTGGTATCCCCTTCTTAGATGTTATACTAAGGGACACGGTTTAATGGGTAAATATTGGTAGGTAGACAGTTTGACTAGATGATCTTGGAGGTCTTTTCCAATCTTGGTGATTCTATGTTTCTATGAAAGTAATGCTGGGGCAGTATTGCGTTGGCTTTGAAATAGCTGGGGTGGTATACCCAGGGGCTGCTCTGTTCTGTGGCTAAGAAATGAACCAAGTAATGGGTTCTGATTGCACAAGGAGAAGGTAGAGTTCCTCTGAAGACACAGCATCTGCTGGGTGAGCTGGGGAAACCAAGCTGAATGACTGATCCCCTTTCATTTGATAAATAATGTGTGGTGGTTTATTTATTTATTTATTGCAGCAGATCCCTACCTTATTTTTTAATACTGAAATTTCTCTGGAAAAGCATTCTTCCTTCTAAAGCTGGAAGGACTAGTTTTGCAGGAGCATAAATGGATGATTTTTAACTGTGAGCGCTCTGCCTGGATTTATTCATAAGCATTTAACACAGATATAAAGTATGCAAAGGCAGAAGTTAAGGAAGAAGTGGATTACCCATCAATATGAAAGAGTCTGACTTAATATGTTTCAGAACCTTTCCTTACCACATGCCCTGTGCCCTACCTGGGGTCTGTGATGCAAGTGTTAGTACTATCCTCCCCTGTCATCAAGCAGGGAGACAGGAAGGAGTGTGGCAGAGCAAGAATCTCATGTCACACACTCCAAAGTCTGCCAGCCTGCAGACACATGCTAATTCAGGGCTCCTGTAATACACTGCCCTAACAAGCACTGAGTCACTGCACACCAAGTAAATCACAGAAATATAGAACGGCATAGTTGGAGGGGACCTCAGAGATCATCCATCCAACCCCCTGCTAATGGGCAGGACTGCCACCTACTAGATCTCTAGGCATCCTGTGCCTCACCATGCTCTGAGTAAAGAATTTCTTCCTAACACCTAACCTAAATCTACCCTCTTTAGTTTAATGCCATTCACACTTGCCCTACCAAAAAAGAGGCAGCAGGAGGGGATTTGGGGCCCAGGTGTTTCTGCTGTGGTGCCACCTGGAGCTGCTGTGAGTGGGCACACACAGGAACCCTTTGCAGCAAACTCTCTGCTGAATTAGTGGCTGTGCTCCCAGGGCCCACGCACCTAGCACAGCCCCTCCTGCCTCACCTGTCCTCCCACAGGTTCCTCCTACTACCTGTAACTCCTGCCTTCCTCTCACTGCACACAGCTACGAGCTTTTCTGGGCAATGATTCTTTTTTTTCCTACAGATACACTAAATATCCAGGCAAAGGATACTGAGCATGTGGTGAGGTCACTGAGCCTAGCACAGAGATGTCCGAATAGCTTTAGAAGAGCATGTATCCTGCAAATTTAGCTGAGGCACCAAGTCAATTTACCTTGCTGAGCAGCTTGCTACTACAGGTGCTGGATAGAGTTCGGGGTATGGAAAGCAGCTTCTGGGATCTCTTCCCAGTATTCTGGTAGCTATTTATGATTTAGTAAGTAACAGACAGTTGCGTTAACAGCTGTATAAATGTTAACCTTCATTAGCAGTAGTATTTTCTAGAAACCCCTGGGTAGACAGGGGTTTCAGTGTACCCTGAAACACGAAGTAGGTAGAAAAGGAGTCTCCTCATTCTGCTGACTCAGCTGACGTACTCCAATAGGCTGCAGTAAGCAGGGAGGGGAATGCCTAATGACTGGGAATAACAAAGGGGTGGGGCGGGAGAACCTGGTCATAAAATCCCTAATCCTCCACCCCTAATATGCAAGAGGAGTTCCTGCCAGCCGTACAGCTCAGTGTGTTTTATCATTGGACTTAGATGCAACTGGGGCTGCAATGGGATCAAATTTAAGTTCAAATGAGGTAAGCAAAAGAAGCCTATAGCAAACGTAAAGTGGGTGGGATTCTAATTTTCCACAGCAGAGAACAAGCTGGTTTAGATGTATGGGCAACCCACAGGAAGCAGGTTTGCTGTTCCTTGGATCTTATGGTTGCAAGGAGTGTTTTCCTAGGCTAACATCTTACAGAACTTTGTGGTGTGTCTGTTTTCCAGTTATGTTTTAGGGTTAGCAGCATTACTTGCTGTGCTTGCTGAAAGGAAAAGCTTCGTGTCAAGAAAGCAAGAAGCTTCCTTGGAGTTGCTGACATGGGTTTGGTGTCTGGTAAAGCACCTAATGACTACCATTGATACTCATGGCCCTGAATACGATTTTGAATGGGAGATGTTTTTAAATGTCAGCCTAAAATAAAGGTTGAACGTGTAGTTTAGTTTTCTTAACTTTGCCTTGTATTGTTCTTCCTAGACTTTTACGGGCACCTCAGCGCCAGTGGAGAGAACGGTAGGTAGTAATTAGCTGTCCCTTCATTAAATGCTGTCCAGTGCTGAATGCAGAGCAGCAGAAAAATGTTGGGAATTCAGTGGCTCAGGGGAAAACTGTGCTGGCTTAGTTACAGAATGCTGAAAGGCCCAGCTGCAGCTTCAGCTCTGTAGGTGAAGTATTGCCTTGCTTTTCTGATGCTTTTGGTGCTGTTGGTGTAGTGCTATATCTGGGCAGATTTGTTCTTCATTCATTCCTTCCCTTTTTTATATTTTGATTTCTTTGGATGAAACTTGTTTCTTGCATTGTTCCTTCATAAGAAGACTGTGCAAGTGGGTGTTTTGATGTTTCTTAGTGCTTTAGTATTTCTTGTAGACTTTTTTTTTTATCACAGTGACCTCTCATATAACTTAACTTTCACTGTGTAACAGGCCTTGAAAATGCAGCCTCAGAACATGTAAAACTGGAATAAACGTGTCTTATTTTGTCTTTCCAGTTTCATTATACTCACAGTAGNATTTAAAACCTGAAGACAGATCAGCTTCAGCAGTACAAGGCAATAGAAATGATATATTAATAAAGAAAAATAGCTTTGTTTCCTCTTTGCAAGAGATTATAAATAAAAGTGAGAAATACATTTAAAAAAATCATTATAAGTACCTTGAGCTTGTCCTCTTAAAAAAAAAAAAAAAAAAAAAAAAAAAAAAAAAAAAAAAGAAACAAACAAAAAACCAAGGTATTCTGTTGAGACTGACCTGAGGATGCATTCTTTGGGAACTGAAAACTCCCTGTGCAATTAGCATATGTTCAGGTTGATAAGTATTAGCATAAAGTAAAATGTTAGATAAGCTGTTCTGAGCTGATGAATGAGGGGCAGTGGCAGTAGAATGGGGTTGTCTTTAGATACTTGCCATCAGCTTGGTGCTCTTGCCTTGCATTGGTGATGTGGTGGCTTACTAGCCTGGCTGGTTTGAGCTTTGATTGCACGTGATCCTGGTGGGAGACTGTGGTGAGGCTCTCACAGATGGTGGTAATTTTGGTCTTTGTCTCATGAAGGTTTGCTGTTAGTGATCGTATCTGATCTGTGATTTTAACTGAGAGCTGCTTGCTGCTGTCTATGTTCCTCCAAGGTGAAATGCCATAGTCAAGCAAGACTTTGACTGCAGAGTTACTTCAAAAAAATGGCTATTAAAATGATGCTTAGGCCTCTGTGTATAATCTCCCAGTTTGAAGGAAGTATGTTAACATCACAGAAATTGTTTTTAATCCTGTAAACTCAGCATTTGTTTATAGGATCAAACTCATTTTTTTTTTCTTTGCCTTTCATTTTGCAAATGGGTCTCTAGGGGTGAGAGCTGTATAGTTCACTGGCCTTAGGTCATGCCTTTTGTCTTGAAAGTATTTAGGGCGGCAGAACTGTACTGAATATAGGAAATAAAATATGGAGTAGGACACAGAGTCCTTTTTTCTTGCCCTTTTGGGAAATGAAAACAAGAACAAGCAACAAAATCATTAAGGACCTGACTTTTTAAAATATTTTTTTTTGACCATGACAATTAATAGTTGTGATGAGAAATATGTGGAAGTCAAACATCTGAGTTGTTTTATGTCACCCTATAGCTCAATAAGGAAACTACCTTTCATTACCAGTTAACATCAGGTCAATTCATGGAATGTTTGAGTGTCTGTGACCAAAACTTGAATGGCCACTTAATTTAAAAGGATAATGTAAGGTATTGGTGGGAATATTTAGGTAGTGCACTTAAGTTGTGAGGCAAAAAAACCCCCAACTTTTCTGATTACTTGAACTACTGTATCATATCAAAATAACACAGACTAACATGGTATTTACAGAAAGCCATGCTGAACTGTGCACATTTTAGACTCAGTTTCTCTTCCAAGTTTGGAACTTATTCTAATGAGAGATTCTAGCCATGGAATTGCAAGTAGGGAAAAAGTGAAAAACACATGAAAATGGCAGTCTGAGCCACGCATGTTTTACATAGCTCTTGGAAGGAATGAAGCCTTGGTCCACTGCTGCTCCATTTGTTTTTATTCTGTGTCAACCCTGGTGAGCTCTGTCAATTTTTAACAGGACCTAGCTATGGGATATTTTAAAATAGGTGAAATAAATATAAAATGCACAGTACAAGGAAAGTGTATGCATCTGACCTTGCCTGAGGGTAGCAGACATGGTAACGTAATGAAATCCTGCCCACCCCTTGGGCTCCAGAGCTCTTTGAAATTAGTAGGTGCCACATACCTGACGGAGGCCAGAGCCATGGCAATGATGTGGTGTTTGGTATCCTGCTGAGCTTTCTGACAGGGCTGAGCATTTTCTTTGTTTGTCTTCACAAGTTTTGAAGTAGCATGAGTCTTCTATTTTGTTTTGAAGAGAAAGCTAAGGAAAGAAGGCACTGCTCCAAATACATCTGTTGCGCTGTTTTGCTTTAATAATTGCCTTTTCACTTGATTTAACTCAGGAATGTCGTATGTGTTTCACTCTAGTCTCCTGAAGAACAATTTCTTTAGAAGTGCAGAAGGAATTTTACTGAAATAGAACAGTTTTAGGGTTCAATTAGGCAACTCTTAATCATATGGATGAGCACGCACATGTGAACAATACCACTGACTTCCCTGGGAATAGAAATGTCAGGATTGCACAAACGTGCCACAGGACTTTTATCTGACGTAGGACAGGGTGACCAATTCCTGTGTTTGTAATCTCATATATTTAAGTAGTTTCAACAGTGATTATTAAAATGCCTGGCTTGTGTTTCCGGTTTATGAGGTAACAATCAGGTCTCAGACCAAATAAACACAGAAGCCGAAAGTTGTAGTGTGTGTAATAGCTGACCTGGGAGGCTTCTGGCCTTGGAATTCACCCAGCCTGTGATACGGTCATCATCAGATTAAAGGGAAACATGTGGAAGTCACTGCCAGCATTAACAACATTAAGTCATTAACAGCAGAGGATTCAGTTTAAGATATGCCTCTCAGGAGTTCTTTTCCAAGTGACTCTAAGTGGCTGTAATCTGGATCTGACAAAGCATTCTGACACCTACATTTAGGAGACATAAAGTCAGACTTCTAAGTCTTTACAACCCTGTGTTAAGCACTGGGGATTTATTCAGTATATTTGAAGAGTTAGATTCCATATATTTGGTGAGTTAAACTGGTACGGGAACTGTAACAGCAGGTAAGGGAACCATGTAAGTAGGCACACCCAGCTAATGGGGAAAGCTGAGCTCAGGAAACAGTCTTATATCCTACCTCTGTATGCTACTTAGGGCTGAAGGAAGAAACCGCTACCCACTTCATAAGCAAAGCAGAGGTCTAGACCCTGGTATTTAAAGAACAAGGCAAAGTTTATTCCCTAAAAATGGCATGGTGGTTTTAGCAGTTCCCTGCAATGGGGGATTCTTCTACTCATGCCCATTCTTCAGTATTCAAGAGATGCAAGATTTAGCTTTCCTGGGGAAATGTACGCTCTACATCTGCTGAAATAGTACTGCTGAGGACAAAGACACTCAGGACTTTTTGGGTGAGAGAGTAGGGACCAGGAGTATACATAACAAATACACCAGCCTATGTGGCAGGGACAGGTAAGATATGGCTGATGATCCTTGGGTCTAGGGCTGAATCTTTATCATGCCCAATTATATTTAATGCATAGAATCGTAGAAGGACTTGGGCTGGAAGGGACCTTAAAGCCCATCCAGTTCCAACCCTCTGCTGTGGGCAGGGCTGCCACCACCACACCAGATCAGGCTGCCCAGGGCCCCATTCAGCCTGGCCTTGAATATCTCCAGAGATGGAGCGTCACCAGGTCTCTGGGCAGTCAGTGCCAGTGTCTCACCATCCTCTGAGTAAAAAATGTCCTCCTAATCCCTAATCTAAATCTCTCACCTTTCAGCTCTAGTAATTTCTCCTTGTCTTAACACTATCTGCCAATGTAAAAATCATAGAATCGTAGAATGGTTTGGGTTGGGAGGGACCTTTAAGATTATCTAGTTCCAGCCCCCTGGCTATAGGCAGGGACACTTCTCACTAGACCTGGTTGCTCAAAGCCCCATCCAGCCTGGCCTTGAATGCTACAATCCCACTGGGCAACTTTTTCCAGTGTCTCACCACCCTCACAGTAAAGAATTTCTTCATAATACCTAGTCTAAATCTACCCTCTTCCAGTTTAAAGCCATTTCCCCTCATCCTGTCAGTACATACCCTTATAAAAAGTCCCCTCCCAGCTTTCCTGTAGGCCCCTTTCAGGTAGTGGAAGAAAAAGGTCAGTCTCCCTCTTGTTTAATGCACGTAGGAAACCATTTCTGGCAGTTCAACTCTAAAGTCTGGGCATGATGTATTTTTGTTGGTTTTGATTGCCTCATGGGCCTCTTGCTGACCCAGGAGGAAGAGGGAAGGGGTTAGACAGGTTGTTACTCAGGCTTTTCTCCATCCTGGTGAGGCTGAGGGCTTTGTTGGTGGGGATGTAGATCTGCTTCATTACATTGTAATAGTGTCCAATGCCAAGTTATTGTCTTGTTTGCTTAATTTTGTCCAAGTGTTGTGAAACTCTTCAGGATAAGATTTCAGCTGCAAATGGAAACACATGGTCCAACAAAGCATGTAACATATGAAGGAGATAGTAATAAGATACATTTGATTATCTAATGTCAGCAAATCATTTTTACTTTTGCCTCTTGTATTAATATAAGCACTTCAGATGCAAAGTGATAAAACCCTTGTGCGTGTGTTAGAACATGGTGTGTTCACTTTCTTAGTGTGTATTATGTCTATGAATGCAAGCATGAGAGGGTTTATGGGTAGAATTAATGTATTTTCTTACCAACTGGCATAGATGGAAAGATTAGACATTTTGGAGCACAAAAAACCTGTTTTTGGGCTTTCATAGAACCAGTAGACTCAAAGCTCAATATCACTTCTAAGGAAATGTTAAGAGAAATTATATATTCATACACCAGTTTTAAAAAGGAAAATGGTACCTATGAAATGGAAGAGATGTTAATGTGGGAATGGAGAAGTAGAGAAACACATTAAGGAGTTTTCTCCAAGGTGAAATGTGAAGGAAGTTAAACTAGCCAAAGGAATATGATGACATGTTAGTTTAGTACATAGAAGTTATGAGGTTTTATAAAATTAATATTTCTGAGCCCAAGGTGTCTGATATCCAGTAGAGTTATGAGTTGATTCTCAGGATCGTCACTGGAAAGAGTAGTTTAGCTTTCTATAGATCAGTGTCTTCATCAGAAATATCTCTTGGCTGTCAGTAGCATTTCTGGTCTACTTGCACAGCTAATGTGCCAGCTATTGGAGTCCCATAGGCAGTCCATTATATTCCAAATTTGAGGCCACCGATGTGCATGATGTAAGGAGGTTCATTTTGATATTAGAGAAGCACTGTTAGAAGGAACTGTTCCTTATCAAATTAAACTCAGCAGCTGTTCTCAACTCATGTAGTTTTGAAATCTGCATCTTTATCGGATCTGGAAAGGGTTATGTGCCAAAAATGCATCTATTTTTTTTCCAAATAGTTCAATTGGTTTGATAATAGCTCAGCCTTAAAATCTGTTTTATCCACATGCTTAATACTTCAAGGTTAGAGCGTGCAGAGGTCTGACTAGAGACTGATATTCATCCTGCTGTTGTTTTTTTTCTTTTTTTTAATTGTTCTCCAGAGGCCGGTATCTCCTTTCAACTTGCTTACTGTAAAAATACTAAGACTGAGGAACGTCCGGAAGGCAGACTTGCGTAAGTACTTCTGCAGTTGTCAAATATTTCATATAGTTTCTTATTTGGTGAACGTTATTATCCTCAAGTTGCATGGGAGTACTGAAAAGTATTGCTATAAGTCTGTAAGTACTATTTTTACTGTGATCCTAAGGTACCGCTTTCTGCACCTTAGTGTAAAGAGGTCAGCTTAGGCAAGGTGATGCATTCAATTTCAGGCATCATGCCTCGTTGTATGAGACTTATTTTAGAGGGCTACCCTTTAAATGACGGCAACGCTTGTACTTCTGAAGGAGAAACCTGAGGACTCTCAACAGAATTCCTGATCAGAAGAAAGGATAGAATCGATGACACAAGTGTAAAATCAGCAGTAGTAGGAAAGTCTATGTATTCAAGAAACGTTTAGATGATGTACTGAGGGACATGATTTAGTGGGAAATACTGGTGATAGGTGGATGATTGGACTGGATTATCTTGGAGGTTTCTTCCAACCTTGGTGATTCTATGATTCTATGAAAATAAGAGGTATGAGGAGTTAAGTGAGGGTTTATGAAGGTAAGACAGGAAAAGATATCTAGAGTAGAGACTTCTAGAGGAAAATACTGTAGCAAGATCACAGAACAAGAGTGAAATGATAGTGAAATAGTGAAAATTGTGAATTGTAATGGTAAAAGTACCCCAAGTCAGAAAAAATCTCTGCGGTAGAGGAGTCTCTGGAGACTGATAATATCCCACTGTTAGACCTATTCATCTTCTCTGTCTCTGTGGAGTCTGGAAGGCATTAGCCTGTTGGACCCGAGCATAGAACAAAGAGGAAAGATATGAGTTAAAGTGGAAAAGCGAACATAGTGTTCACTGGAATCATGCTGAATGTGTCTCAATGTTAATTGTCTACTCAGGATTTCATGCAGTTTAGCAGTTTCTAAGGAAACCAGCTATGCATTTTAGTTCATGTACTGTAGATTTTGGGATTTTATCTAGTGTGATGGGTAGAGAGTAGAGAAAGCTTGTCAGAAGTTGAAACTGGTTGCTTGTAGAAAGAACGTTGTTGGAACATGTGGAAATTGTGCAACAAGATTATTTTTGAATGAACACTTACTATCAGGGAACAAATCTTTGTTTCACTCACTCGTGGCATTCTGTATTACTTAATTCTATGTTTTCTGCAGTGCAATACTAGTGTACTTATTTATTGGGTGTCTTCAGTTTTTCAGCTTAAAAAGTCTCCAAGAGAATATTCTATTTATTGCTTATGTCTCGATGCTTTTTACTCTAGAAATTACAGATCATCAAACTTTTATTTCCATAATATCTGCCTTGTCACAAATACTGTGTGCAAAGTTATAGAGCATTGTAGGTTGTAAAGTTCTGCATTTCTTAGAGGTTAAAGATGTATTTTGATTTTCATAGACATGCACTTGTTAGTTGTAGGCTTTTTATGCAATGCCTTTTTACTTAACAAAAAAGAGCTATTCACATGCTTACGTGGTGATTTGCATCAACTAAACATGTGATTTGAGTGGGTAGTCACTGCAATTGTACCTGCAATCCTGCATGCTCAGTTGTGTGTGCATTTGTGTACTCCAGCGGGTTGCCTGCTTATGCTTCAATTCATTGTGGTTGTTCACAGGAAAAAAATTACTCACAGTCACTGCTTGTCACAGTGAATAGTATGGTCTTTCTTCATGAAGCCAACTGGTTTGTATGTCACAACAAATTGACTTATTTCCTTGTGTTGTAGTCCCAAGAATTGAATGCATATTGTATATTTCTTCTCTTAAAATGCCCCAGTTTCAGAACTTGAGTCTGGCTTCCCACAGGTTTGTTTAAAGCATATTTGGCAGAGAATTCTCAAGTAAGAGTGTCTTCTCTTGTAGAAAATTTTTTCCTGAGGAAACACTAATAATATTGGGAAAAAAATAATTTGGCGTACTTTTGTCTGTAGCCTGAAGGACTTGTTCTGTGGCACTGAAAAGGCATTTGAGAATCCAAATATTTTAGTTTTCCTCAAAACCTCAGTATTTTCAGCTGCAGGGAGAAATCTATTTTCTGTCTAATTTTATAATGCAAATGATATGTTTCTTGTTACAATCCTAAGTTAATGGTGTTGGTTTTTTTTTTGTTTTTGTTTTTTTTGTTTTTGCTCTGCTTTGGCTTTTGTTTTTGCTCTGATTAAACCTTGATGTTCCCCATTCCAGTGTGTTTTTTTTTCATATTTTCACATTCTTGAAGTGTTTGTGCTTAATTTACTGAAGTTAATCTTTCTCCTTGGTCTTTGAATCTCCCATTGCTAGTTACTTCACTAGGGAAAAAAAGAAATATGCTATAAAATTTTCTGCCTACTATTGTTTCAGAGTAAGATAATTTTAATAGATTTGGCTGTGTTATTGAATCCTGGGCAAGTTATTCAAGTTTTCTCCATGTACTTAATTGCTTAATCCTTACATTGCCACAGTGAAGTAATTCATTGGTGTGTGTCAATCTCTTTGAAAATGGAAACTCCACTATTAATCACCATTAACCATTTGAATTTCCATCTGCCTACTCTTGTGCCTTTGCTGAAGATCTGATTGGTCATGTCCTTCTGATCAGGGCTGGCCTAGGCACCACCTGGATACGCTGTGCTTCCCACGGCTGTTAACAACCTCCCTCAGATCACAGTAGTGTTAACTGTGTGATGAGGGCACAGCTTTGGAAAAGCTGGATGGTAGAAAAACCCAGTTCTTTAACTGTGACTGAAGGATGAAGAGGAGATAACATGAAGAAAACTGTATTTAATGTGACGCTGTAACACTTCTACGCATTTTGGGTGTGATGCAGGGACTGACTATGGGTTGAATTATTTGACCTCTTGACTCATAATGTTCTTTTGAGAACAAGATGACTTGTTAAGCATTGCTAACGTGAAACTGGAAGAATACGTATTGCAGTCTAGGTATGAGACCAGGGTCGTTACATCCTGTACCAATTTTCTGTAAGTTGCTCCCTGGCAATTTTCCATCTGAGTGTGAGGGGTTAAGTTTTGGAAGGAACTGACATCTGTAGTGGCGCTTCCTTTCCCAGGTAGGAGTGATGGCAGGACTTGTCAGTCTGCTGATAAGGCGGTAGAAGGGAGTAGGATAAACTGTAACATAATGTTGGTGCTGAAAGATGAAAACTTTACGAGGAAGATTCCACTTCTAAAAATTGTCAAATATGTTAATCAAAATGAAATTGCTGCATTGTGATTTGTGATAAGGATTAATAGAGGGATGATACCTTTTGGCAAAAACAGCAACAACAACAACAAAAAGCAAAACAAACAACAACAACAACAAAAAACCAACAAAAACCAACAAACCAAAGCAAAACTGTATTCACTTAAACAAGTAGTTAGCTAAAGGCTTTCCGATACCTTTAAGTCCCCCAACAATGAGGAGCATACTAGATGACAAGTCTCTTTGCTTTGATGTGAGTGCCCCCTGGACAGGGCATATACTGATAGCTGTTCTTGTGCTTTGGTAGTGTTAAACTACTTTCTGCCCCAGTCACTGAGCAGTCACGAGTATAGAGTTTCCTGCAGCATGGATAGGTGTGCATCTACAGCAAGTGCAGTCCAGTGTTACTGCAAATAAAGAGTAATGTTTTAAAAGAAAAATTATTTGACTAAGATTGAAAATTGGGAATCAGCATGACAAACATGCAAGTATGTTTCTGTTTTCCAGTGAGTACTTCGCTGTATTATTTATTCCTTAATCTACATGCTTCAGGAAAAATCCCCTATGCTGTTATCTCAGTCTTATTGGTGATAAGCATGTATTACAGTATTTCTTTCTCTAGACACATCATCACTCTGCTCATCTTTTTGTTATACAGTCACCCTTTCAGATTGCTATGTGACGTTGTGGTTGCCTACTGCCTCGTCTGAGAAGGTTCGGACCAGAACCATCAGGAACAGCAAAAATCCAGTCTGGAATGAAGCTTTCTGTTACAAGATTGACCGACGAGTGAAGGTAATGAAAATAAATGCTTTTCACCATTCACTACCTGCACGTAGTCAATAGATCTTGCAATGCTACAGAAACTGCAGCTGTTGCTTGCATCTTTCTTGGTAATAGTCTGTTCCATCTGTTTGGTACAGATGTCTACTACTCTGAAACAATAAGAAGCAATTAATTTCCCTGCAGAAAGTGTCCATAGTATCCTATTCCTTGTCCTAACATATACAAGTGAAACCCAAGATAAAGATCACATGAAGATAAACATAAAGTTAGTTGTAGGTATGGTGGAAAGAAAATCCTTTAATAGCCTATAACTGTGCCTGTTCTATACACTTAGAGCCAAAGGTCACACAACAAATGCAGTAGCATTTAATACAGTTATTTAAAACAAATTCATGAGCGTTCTGCATGACCTGCCTTCCTCGTTTCCTTTCCCCAAGCTTATATTCTATCAGATCAAGCCCCAGGGCAAATGTAAGGCAAATTATATCACATAGGCTCTGTGAAAGATGTCTTTGTATATTTATTTATCATTGAAGACCCATGACATCAATGGGTCAAAAATTCCCTTTTATGTTTCTTGTAGCCCTTTTTCCTTCTTTCCTTCAGAAATTGGAGGGAAAAAGAAAACCTAGTCTTGAGGTTTTCCTGCCTTATGGAGTTCTTTGAAAGACAATATTGAAAGAGAACCACAATATTCTTAACCTCTCTTTGCAGAATGTGCTGGAGCTGAAGGTTTGCGATGAGGACACGGTCACCAGGGATGATGAACTCTGCACAGTTCTCTTTGACATAGATAAACTCAGTGTAGGACGTACCATTCGAGTGAAGTTTCAACTGAATCCACAGGTGAGCAATGGAATCAGTGAGCATGAAAACTAATCTTCTTCCACTAAAATATATCCTTATACAGCATTTCCCTATGGTTTCACTGAACTGAATTTCTTTGCTGTTATCAGAAATAATTAAATCCCTATAGCAGTGCTCCATGCCAGTTTGAACTTTTGTGATAATAACGCAGCTAATTCTTTGCATTTGGAATTCAAATGTGAAGAATGGCTGTTTTATGAGAATGGGCAGATCCTACATCTGCATGCTCCTATGAGATCTAGATATCAAAATATTAGTTTTAGCAAATGCTTTTTCAGTATTTCAGAACTGAATACCTTCATTTGACACCACAGTTTCTTTTGCAAATTACTCTTATGTTCAGGGAGTTCCAAGTATGAGTATAAATATGTTTATTTTACAAATGATATGCAACTTGTGTACATGAAGAAAATTAAGTAATATACTCTTCTTTCTGCTTTTTCCTCTTTTCAGGCACGTGAGGAGCTGGAGGTGGAGTTCACATTGCAGAACACGTGAGTAGACTCTTACATTCCATACAAACTTTCATACTGAGTATAAAAGTAGCGTGGACGGCTTATTCATCTGTGACAGCACTTCTCAAACCCTCAGTCTCCAAAGCAGTGTCTAGATATGTTCATTCAAGTCTAGTAAACTGGAATTTCAGAATTTAAATTTCAGAATTTATAATTTAAATATCTTAAACTCATTTTTGTTTAGGATACCTAATGCGTCCTGGGCACCTATGTCCTCCAGTTCTCTTTTCTTCATTGGATTAGTATATAAGGAAGTACAAGTTAAAATATTAAAGAAACTTGGACTATTAGAAGAAGGAATGCTAAGCCTTGATATCTCATATTGACCCTTTTCTGGCACTCTGATGCAAGACAATATCCATCTCTGTAGTATGCTTTATCACTCTGGGAAAGTTATTTGAAAAGGTTGCTGTTATCAGTTATATGTGATATGTGTTGCTGGACTGAAAGCATTGTTAAAACAACCTTAGAGGTGAGCTGGTATTGCTGGGACCTTCATGAGGATCATTGTGCTAATATGTTCATGAGCAATTTGAATAGTGTGAGATTCGTGCCAGAAGGGGAAATTAGGAACTTGTGGAAAAAGAGTAGTAGCTCAGTGTTATGTGCACAAGCAAAAGAACCTTCAGAGATAAAAACAGTCCCAGAATCTCTTATTACAAGTCATGTAAACTTACCAGTCTGGATAGTTTGTTGTTTACTGTGTACCAAAACTGACAGAAGGCCCCACACCCACGAGACAAATAGTGCTTATCACAGCTCATGGTGTCATGAAATCAGTAACAGCAATGGGGAAGGAGCTCCACTAGATACTCCAGATGATCTCACGAGGGTCTTCCCAGTTACAGGATGGATTATGGAGTTGGTGTGTAGAATTTATATTCTTGATAATTCTGCGTTTTGATGAGGGAGGTCTGGGCAGGATGTTTGGCGTGGGTGTTGTGCACAGGCGGGTTCATGTATAGGTGCAAAGGATGGAATGTGTGAGAGCTGGATATGTGTGGAAACCATTATTTGAACCTTGCAGGTAGTTGCATTTTCCTAGAGACATGTTTGGTAGATTAAGACGGGGAGAAACCATCCTCTACAGATTCTGAGAATTCTACTGACTGAAGGAAAATGATTGGGACTGTACAAGTAAAAAAGACCCTTGGCACTCCCAAGGAGGAGGTTTCTGAAAGACTCACAATTGTGGGTCAGTTGCTACAAGAACACTTCTGATCCACTTTTTTATTCATAGTGTGGTAGCGCAGTGACTAATGCAATAATTGTGACCTGAAGAACTCCAGAGAAAAGAGGAGAAATTGCTGCACGTGGGATAGGGAATGTAATTGAGTGGATTCAACAGGCCTGGAAAGATGAAAAACACTTGGGGAAATATGCTTCTTGTCTTAAGGTGGATAAATGTTTCCCCTGGTGTCCCTCATTTATGTTTCTTGCACGTGCATGGAAGTTGGTGGTGCTCTGCCTGCCAGTCAAGTCTGGAATAAATGTGTGAGCACACTGAAATGATCAAAAATAGTTTCCCAGAGAGCCTCCTTGCTAAGGGTACTGAGGCGGCTTTTGTTTGGTGGTTGTTGTTTTTCTGACAACATAGAAAAGTGTTCTATGAGGAATAATGAATGAAAGGGTTGGTGGACTAAAATTAGAGACTACGGATTACATTACCTGTGATAAGCTAGAGAGATCTGAAACACTGAAGTAGCTGGGATGAGTCACCACTAAGCTATGGACCAAAGTGGCCTCTCCTGTGGTGAACAAGCTCAGCAGGTTTTGGCAAGGCAGCCAAACAAGAATCCTTGGTTGTTCAGCAAGGGGTAAAATGAGCCCTGGGGAACATAATATGCACTTTGAAACTTCTTATTGAGAGAGACACCCACATGGAGAATTTCAAACAGGAAAAGGAACTGCATCCATGAAAAAATGGGGACATTACCATGTGAAGAGACAGAAGTGTGTTAGTGATGGTGGCTCCTTGCTTAGATGTAGAAAAGGTGTAGTGCTCTCAGAGATAACAAATGAGACTTCCTTACTGAAACCAGGCTCCCTGAATCAAGGTTTGAATGTTGAAACTTGAGGGAAAACTGGTGGCTGCTGAATCAAGCTCATGGAGTGGGCACAGTGAAGCTCTGCAGGAAATTACTCAGGAATAGATCTCTTCAAAATGAGATAAGCAGATTTTTAGTGGCCAGAGAACCAACTAGAAGACTGTGTAAACCCCTCTTCATGTGATGTTAACAGCCATCTTAAACAGTTAACCTGCCCCAAAAGCATTACTGGACTAGAGAAGTGTTGAGAGAATTGGAGATAATTTTCAGAATTACAGCTTACCAGGTGTGATAGTTTCTAAAAATTCTGTATTATGATGAGAACATGCTTTTAAAAGAATCTTTGCTTCTTTTTTCTTTTTTTTTTCTTTTTTAATTTGATAGTTTATCTTGGAAATGATTATTACACTGTCTGAATTTATCTATTTATCTGAAGTAGTTTGTCATTCCTTCCCTGTCTTCACTGTAGTCTTTACAGATCACCAATTGCAAAACTTACTATATTAGTGTGTACTTCATTTCCAACACTTCATGTGAATAATATCATAAATGAAATGTAATTCCAGGCCAAGTAAGTCTCCTTGGTTGTACCTATGATAGTAGCTTTGTCACTCCTATTTTTGTTTGCATTACTGCAAAAGTTGTTTTTGGGTTACTTTTACAGAAGACTATTGCAAAAGTTCCCTCATGATACACAAGTGGACTGTGTGAAACTGGTTTTGGTATTCGTTTCTGTTTTATTTAAAACTCTTTGCTTTGATAGCTTGGTTTCTACAACTGCATGATGAATGCCCTCTCTAGTTTTGCCTCGCTCTTGTTTCATTGCCCTGCAATACTTTCAAACATACCTCTCTGTGCTGCCACTACCCATGTCAGGCACTGAGAGCCGGACGTTTGATCCTAATGACACAGAGAGGAAGGCGTGCTCTTTCCTCCAAGTGCCTTTTCACCAGCAACCAGGAAAAGGGATTGCAAACACCCATCCAGTGTTTTATGGGCCCATAGCACGAGCCCAGCTGGCATGACAACTGCTGCCCTTGAGCAGCAGTGACAGAAAAGGTAAGGTTATTGTATGCAGATCATGGAATTGCATGTCTTAGTGCTTTTTGTGTTACTTTGTGGTGATTGCCAATAGTAACACAGGCTTTCTCCCTCGTGTTTCCACTGGTAGGGTCCAGCAACAGCATGAGCCTTTACGGATTGCTGGGGAGACTGGGTCTCGCTGGACTCGGTGGCTTCGCTCCCTCAACATCCCTCTCCCTTCTGACTTTTACTGAAGATTGGGCCTGTAATTAAGTGGCCACAAATAGACTTCTGATGAACTAAAAGGTACTTCGAGTTTCCAAGGAGAGGTCTGAGAGGCCCAGCGTATTTCTGGGTCTGATGATCATCTTTTTGGTCTCTTTCTGTCTTTCAGATATCCTGAGTTGAGGAGGTGCATCACTAACAATTCTTAGAAGAATGAAGGACTACTCTTACATAGCCTTTCACCTCAGCCCTTTCCTTTTATTTTTTTCCTAAATGTGAAAGACAGTGCTTAAAAATAAGCCCACTTAATGCAAATGAATGTAAATAGATGTACAAAAAGTTGTATAAAACTTGAATGTTAATTATTAAATTATGGCAAACAGATGATTTTTAGAAAATAAAAGCCTTTATTTCTTTCTGTAGTTCTGCTGTGTTGCTTTTAGAAAGTTTCCCTGTGTGTCTGGGGAGCAGCAGATCATGCCTTCAGTTTGGTTTGGGCGCTGCTGAGGAAATTGATTGGGCTGAATCTCTGTCCGCTGAGGGCTGAGTAGTGTACTGTTCTTACATGTATTTGTGGCAGGAAGTTTCAAGTCCTCAAGGAGCATGTAAGACAAAAGTTTTAAGTCAAGGAAAATAATTGCCCGGCGATCTTTGAGGCTAATACATTTTTTTTTTAATTGAAATAGCTCCATCCTTCTCTCAGGTCATCAGAAAAGTAGCCTACTCTACGCAGATGTCATTAAATAGGAAAGGGGGAAGCTGGATCTGACATAAAAGAATTATGATTTTGTACATGGGTAGCTAACAGTCAACTCTCAGGTGGAACAGAACATGGTTGTCTACTTTAATTGGAGTTGTAACGTAAGAATCCAAGTGGCATTAACTTCCCAACAATATTGACTGTTTCGTTATACGCCAGGTATGATGGAAGGAGGAAAAGAGAGCTTGATCTGGAGCAGGTGTTGTGTTGAAGAGGCATAGGATGGGAAGTGATCCTCTGGGTCACAATGAGCACCACAGTCCTGGGTACCCCATTTGATAGATATTTAGTGGGGAAAGATGTCCAGGCTTTCTGTTCTGGCTTTCCCTACTGCAGACCATGCTGTGCTCTCAGCTGTCTTAGTAAAGCCACGATCTGCATTATAAAGGCCCCAGGTCACAAACTGTGTTACTATGTGTAACAAGGCCTGTGATAGCAAGATGTTTGTTAGTGACATTAACGGCTAAGTAAATGTGTGTTAACTGACGAAGTAGTTAAGAAATGGATGTTAATCGGTGCCATAACAATAGGTAAAATATTCAAAGGTCCCTGTCAGAATAAATACTAAGAGCTCTTCCGCACTTAGCTACTCTGTATTTGTAGCCATAGCTGATCTCCAAAGCTTCAAAGAAAGGTGAATGCCATTTTTCTTCTAAAAACAAGTGTAGAGGTCATCAGGTTAAAATAGCAATGTCTGCCCTATGCAGTGAATAGCAGAAGCCTTGAAACTCAGTGTCTAAAAGTTGGAAGCACAGTGTGGAGAGTAAGCGATAAATGGCAGCAGCTGGGCTTTCTTACAGTAAAGACCAGCTGCTACCTCTAAAGGGATGTCTCTTCTGGCAATGCTCAATGCCTGTGCTGTCCTAGTTTTTCCCAAGAGTCTTCCAAGTCATTTGGTGCAACTATTGAGATTCTTCCACCTGGTTTGAAAGTCATTCTTTGGACCTCAGTTTAAATTTATTCTTTGTTGATACCAAGAACTCAAATAATGCTACGCTCTACTGGATACTTACCTCCATCAGGAGGCGTTTTTTCCTTCTCTTTCCATGTTCATCTTAACAGGATATGCAGGCTGAAATCTTTTAGTATCTATCCAGCTGTTTCTCTGCTTTCCTTATGTTACTTCATGAAATATAAGAGTATAGTGATGCTGTAAGACATGTAAGGTTTGAATACGAATAAGTGGACAAGTCCGAAAGAAATCTTGAATGGTAATTAATCCCGCGTTCCTTACAGATAGAAACACATAAGTACGTTCCATGCCTGATATTCTTTGAACTCATTTAGCAAACTTTCAATATGAGATGATACTACAAAATTCTGAAGTAACTTACATAACTGTTTTCCTGAGTTTGCTGCATTTAGCCAAATTGTAGTGGTGGTGGTGGTGGTTGTTTTTTCTGTTTTTCTCTTGAAGGAAAACTAAAAAAGTTAAATGAAACTTTAAGTTGCTTATCAGATTTGAAATTTTGGGAGAGTTCTTTTTCACGAGAAATTCTGTGAAGCTATTTTCATGTGTTTGTACTAAATTCTAATAGTCTATGATAAATATTCTCACAAATTTGGTAATAATGTAATTGATCTGATTTTAAAGGAAGCTTGATACTGCTGAGATGCTGTCCATATCTCAACTGTATAACTGTGTGAGACTACAGTGTGTATAATCAATAGCTTGAAAAGTCTGAATAGATTACTCATACTTTCTGCATTGGATTGAGGAGTTGGTGCAAAAACCTTATGATTTTAGGCATATGTTTTAATGAGCTGCCTGGTTATTTTTTTTGGTGGTGTGATTTTTTTTTTTTGGTTCTGATGGAAAAAGTATTTAAGAATATAAAAACTAGTTTCTGCAGTATATGAACCAATTTCTGCCCTTAGATGGTTAAATGGAAACACATTGACATATGGTGCATGTGTTAAAATTTCACATCCATTTTGCAAATGTCTTAATAGATGTGAAAAAAATGTCTTCATCTTTATACTTCTGTGGTAACTTGGGCAGGTGTTTTTTTTAGGTATAATAACTTGGGCCAAACTGTGTAATGATCAGAATGGCTGTAATGGCTCCAGCTCTACTCAAACTCATTATATTCTGTGTTAAACACTTCATTAAAGGAAGTGTGAATAATGACGTAAGTAAAATCTGTGCTTCGTATTTTTATCATGGGACAAGGATGGAATTACCAGTCAGTCTGCTAAAATTTTGCTTGTTAACAGCTTTAAAACATTTCTGAATTGAGAATGAATATTAAGGTTGGAAGCGTCAAACTGATGGGGGAAAATATTTATCTGAAATGTTCTTTCCATTTTATTTTTCAGTCTGGACTATCCTGATGGCATCATTACTAATGGAGTACTAGTGGTAATTATTTCTTACGATCTTTCTTATGCCTGTATAACAAGTGTACATACTTCTAACTTGGAGAACTGGGTTATGTCCCCAAAACTGTATTGTCAGTAACATTGTCCTACTGAGAAGAAAGGCACTGATGAGTAGTTTCCTACATATTGTTTCTACATTATGCCCCAAACTTAGCAGGAGTTAATGAAGAAAGTGATAAAACACTCTAAATAGGGTCCTGTATCTCAAGAGTCCTATTATTTTAAATAGGTCTCATCTTCATCACTTCCTTGGCTCTCCAAGTTCAAAGCAACTCATGAGTTGTTCCTCTTTACTTTCCAACCCAGCAAAAATACCATGTCAGTATTATCTCTTAAATAACAGTAATAATAGATAATGGTTGTGTTGCCATTGATCAGCTAGAGGGGTTGGTTAAGAACAGTATGAATCACTTGCAATGACATTTACGTTTCTCTTAATCATCATTTGTCCTCTCTTGTTACAGGCTCGTGAGGTTTCCTGTTTGGAGGTCAGAGTGGATACAGGGAAGCTGAAGCAGCAATCCACAAGTGAGGTTATTGCTTCATTAACCTATTGTTTTTGTGCTGTGATTCAGTCATTATAACAGATGTTGAAAATTAATGATCTGTTGTGCATGTTACTTTAGCTGTGTCACATAATACTTAGTTTTGCCATGCTCTGCATTGCATAAAAAATGTATGTGTCAAAACTGAAGTTAATCAAGTATTTGGTTCCTTGGCAAATTTTAAATTGATGCAAAAATAGTGCCATCTATACCAGAATTTAAAAAATTGGAAAAAAAGTTGTGTTCTCTTTAGCTATTACTTGTTCAATATGAACATTGTTAAGAAAGTTCTAAAGCATTTTTTTTTTCTTTTCAAAAGTCTTAATGTGGAAAAACCTTATTTTGTATGTTTGATTTGAGGCTGAGTATGTTCAAGCTGTTTCTGTTTTGATGACACAACTATCATGGAAGAGTAATGGCACAAGGCATCAAGTCTTTTGCACTATTTTGAGTTTGAAACTCTTGCCTTGCAAACATGATGTGGTACAATACACAAGATGAAACAGAACAGGCAGATAACAAATAAATGAATCTTTCATGCAATGTGAATAATCCTAAATTCCTTTAAACTAACATTCCTATAAGTCTAAGTTTCAGTTTTACTTATTCATGGGAAGTGTAATAACATAATAGTATTTCAGAAGTGTGTGATTTCTGTTTATTAATTACTTATACGGGCCTGCCAAATGGTTTTATATTAGTTTTTGATATATTTTGGCCACCCAAAGCTTACTTTATCATTGAGGTATAAAAAAATCAGACAAAAAGCATGCAGAGTAATAACAGATTTTGGTTATGTTTGTTTGCTTGGAATAGTTAAATTTATTTATGCCTTTATATTTAGATCAGGAGCTTACGTTCACAGTGAAAGGATCCCATGAAGGAAGCCAGAAGATTTCCCTGGGCTCTGAGCCCAGCCTTCAGATCATTGTATTTCACTGCATCATAAATGACCAGACAAGACTGGACATCGTGTTACCAGAAGAGGTACATTCCTCTTCTGTATGTTAGAATTAACTATAGTGACATTAGCAGGAAAAAAAAAAAAAGAAAAAAGAAAAAAAAGAAGCTAACTAGTCTTCTTAAGAGCAGAAGTGCTAGAGATTACAAACCTTTCATGCGCACCCCTGCTGCTTTTCACATTATTTCAGCTGGCTGACAAAAATCAAACTCAGGAATATGGAGTTCTCTCTTTTCCTCTGAATTCACTCCCTTTGCGGAAGGAAATAACAGTAGAAGAGGTGAGTGCTTGAGAACGTTTTTGAAATAAATATTTTAGAACTGTTCTTAATTTTGTCCTGCTAGAAATAAGGTCACCAAGTGAGCTAAATCACTATACTATACAGGTATTTGCTGGAAGTGTTAAAAACAATAAAGATTTTCATATTTACTTTTATGAAACAGATGGTAGCAATTATTGTAGTAATTGCCAAATCTTTGCAAATCTACATAGCAAAATTAGAATTAAGAAGATTCAAATGAAAAAAAAAAATGGCCATACGCACATGTATTCCATAATTTGTTGTTGGAATTATTTCACAATAGTTATTAGTTTAAAAGACAATTCAGAATATGAGCTTAATTCAGATCTTACCTAAACATTGGTGTTAAGAACATGTCTTACTTTGTAATATTTTTCAATGAGGTTTTTTGGTGGTTCTTGCTCTAAGCATGCACGCTCTGAGTTAGTGTAATGTGTGAGTTCATTGTCCCAGGCAGGCTCACTAGATAAGAAAGAACTTGATTCCAGAACAGAGAGTGTGACTTTGTTTAATTGAACCAACATAATACTCCTAGACATGTGAATTATCGTTTGAAAACCTCATTCCTTGCCTGAGATTGAAGGAGGGGAGAACTATTTTTAGAATTTATTGGCAATTAACTTTGTTTTCTTGATTTCTAGGATCAATCCTTACAGTTGTGCTTGACATCAAGAAAATGGTAAGATAGCCTCCTTTTATCCACATGTCCAGGATTACTATAAACAAGTTATCTAGGGTTTTTATTCTTGTCAGTGGAGAGAGGAAAACTTACCACGTGAGTGTTTTGTCTTGTACTCAGGTGGTGCCTGAGGTAAGTGCAAGCCCATTGTGGTTACAGGGTCATGCAAGACAACATGAGTCTGAGTCTTTCTAGGTTTTTATCTTCAGAGTAAATTAGTTTATTTTACAACCACCATTCTTAGACATGAATAAAATTATGCTTTTTCATATTAACTTTGTTACCCCTTTATATCAATAGTCAGATCTATGTATAGGCTTAAATAAACTCTATCCCTCTTTGACTTTGTAAAGTCACTAGAAAAACATCAAATGGAAGGGCAGCCTGGCTTCTGTTCCTTCTCCTGCTTCACTGAACAAAATGTGCACTGGGACCTGACCAGATGCACCTCTGACTAGCAGTTAAAGGGAACACATTGGTGCCAGTGGTGGATAACACCGAAGAGAATGAGGTTTTATGGTACAAATGAAAACTTGGTGCTGTTTACACTGTTCCTGCTCTCGGATGACACGCAAAAGGGAAGCAACATTGATTTACAGAGCATAGGAGAAGTTTGTGTAGGTATAATGTAGGGCAAGGATAAGAAAGCTACCTGTTCAGTCTCAGCCCGTTACAAAATCTGTTGAAGTGTAAATCTTACAGACTTAGAGAACAAGTGAACAAATGCTATTTTTTTCTATCTCTAGAAGAGTTGTTTGCTTTTAGGAGATCAATTAAATCACCTTATTTTGTTTTCAGAATTAATCTGGCATCTACCAAATTTACTGGAGAACAGAAAGTACTAACATCAACCCTTCAGATGTTTGTGTTCCTAAACGTTCGTGATGTTCAGAATAGATTTCTGGCCACCAGAGGGTGGTGTGACAAAAGATTTGGGCAATATCGAGAATACTTTTTAAAATTATTATTATTTTTCTATAATAAGCATATTTGCTTTTTGGGAAGGCACAAAAAATTGCTGTCTGGTTTTGTACTTTCACTTCTGCAGTGTGGCTGCTCACATGGAGAAAATGGTGGACAGTTATATATTTGCAAGAAGTTTATAAACACTTAGCTAGAAATCACACTGGTAAAAGGCATTAAGTATCAGTGTAGCTATGTATGAGCTTATGGATAAGCACAGGTAAAGAGACCCCTGTAAAGTAATACAGGCAGAATGCTGCAGAGAAAAACACACTCACTTAAGCATCACACAAACTGCCTAGTGCTACTCACCTGTTTATCTGACACATTTCCATAAGCAAAGACAGGCAGCTCTGTAAAGCCTCCCAAGTGCTATCTGGATTTCATAGGACAGTTTGAGCAGAGCAAGGTGATGCTTTGGGACTTGTCCTGAGTTTCAAATACCATTACACACCTCTACAGGACCTGCTTCCAGATGCTAGAGAGCTGACAAAACCTGAGAACAGGCAACACTGGTATCATTTGAGTTTTCTTGGATGTCATGGTGATAGAATAGAATGGATACAGAAAAAAAAACGCCCTTTTTTGGTGATCTTTCTCTGGCCGGTATCTCTGGTCAAGTGTCTTGACTTTTGTGCTCCCATTCACAAGAAATCTAAAGCACAATGGAAACTTCTTTTATTGTTGCTACCTCTTGCTGGTAGTAGAAATGTTTATTCTGTTATTTGCTCAGCGTGCAGTCTTGGTAATGCTTGTTTCTGGAGTTTGCAGACTACTTCCCTTACAGGTCCCGATACTGGCTATAGCTGACACATGTATTGATTTGTCCCATTATCTGTTCCAGTTCAGGAGATCTGGATGTGCGCCTGGGGTACAGCCTGTGCAGGGAGGAGCAAGACTTCCTGAGGAAAAGGAAGAAATATGTTGCTGCTGCTCTGAAGAAGATCCTTAATTTGGAGGAGGATCTGAAGGAGCATGAGGCAAGCCATGTGATCCCCAGTGGCAACTTCTCTCCAGGAATCAGAGCCTGCCTCACAAACTGAGAAAAGAAATAATAAAGCATCTTAGCTAATGCCATTTTTCTAGGGCAGGCCTGCTGTCTAGAGCAAGAGGTAACCAAGAGAAGCAGTGGTTGGTCTCTGCAGCAGTATGGAGAAAGCAGGATGTGCCTTTACGGATCCCAAGATTTCTCTACAGCTCTCCTGTTTAACCCATTCCCGTTAATTTCTGATGTTGCTCATGGGTCTCAGGAGGAATATTTTTGCTGGGCAGACATGGAACAGCAGAGGAATGCTGTTTGGAAAACTGCATGCTCTAGCTCAGTAGCAGAGGCAAGGCAGTGCTCATGGCTTTCCTGAGAATTCTGAGATGAGAAAGCTATGTTTTCTCAGATATCCGAATTAAAAGTGTTTCGGATTGATTATGCAGCAGAAAAGATACTGTAGGAAAATGCTTACTGGAATAAAGTTGTCCAGCTGGAAAAAAAAAAGATTGAATCTTGTAGCACAGTTGAGATGTATAGATGAAACTTTTGATTATAAATTGAGCTTTGTCATTGTAATCCCTGTTCTTCCTTCCACATTTGAATCATAAACTTTCTAATGACTTAAGCCCAGTTACATTGTTGAAAATCAGGAAATATGAACATAACAATTGCAAGAATCCTCTTTAGCTGAGAGTAAAAAGGAATAGATAACTTTTTACTTAACTGTCTATGGTTTCTCGGGGAAAATGGTTGAAACAGTAAGACTGAAATGGTGAGATCAGTTTCACTTTTGAAAAGATCCCGTTACTCTGGATCTGCTTTTCAGGTACTTAATCTCAAAATTTTGAAAATATCTCCCTTGTAAACTCTTAAAAAACATTATCAGCCGAAAGCTATTGCTAGCATTTTAATTTATGTTGAAAGAGACTGGAAAAGGTAAAGAGTAAAGATATGCATTTTTTGAAATTATTCTGATTTTAGTTAAGTTTTTTTTTAATTAAGATTTTTTCTCATTATTTTGTTATTTTGTAGAGGTTGAGCTCATAGCAAGTGTAGGGTAGAACTCTTCTTTGAATTCTGTGGGATGGGAGAAATATTGTTTCCTCAAGCTCTGTGCACTGACTTCAGAACAGGAGGTCTGCTGATGAAATTAGAAGTTAATATTGGAAAGGTGTAAGTAGACATTTCCCAAACAGCATGCAAGATGTTAACGGAAGCAAGTGGTGTACTAGATTAGGAGAAGATTAAGAGAATAATAGTCTCTTCAATTGCACCTGGAATTTATGAAGGAAAAATAAACAACCCTATTAATGCTTGCGCCTCAGGACATGAGGTAATTGCTGGCTCGAGGTCAGGAAGGCTTTGGCTGTTGGGTGGTTTGGCTGATTACAGGGTGCTCTGCATTCTTCTGAGACACTGATCATTGTTAGAGGCAAAATCACAGATTCTTAATCTGCTCTGCCATGACAAAGCCTGTATTTTTTTTTTGTGACGACCTCTAATGATACATGTTGAGAAGAATTCCAGGGTGATGAGGTTGATTTCCAATTATATATTAAGTAAACAGACTCCCCCCACCCAATCCGAGTGGGTAAGACATGAACTTTACCTCCCCTGTCAGTCAGATGGTGACAACAGAAGCCTTTTGCATCACATCCTTTTGCACAAAGTGATGTCATTGCTTACATCAGTGCCTCTAGACTATCACTTAATTTCTGCAGTATGATGGCTTGTCTCTAATATGCACATGGCTTTCTCTGCCTTTCTGCCTTGCTGTGTTGGACAGGTGCCAGTGGTGGCCATCACGACGACTGGGGGCGGGACAAGGTCACTGACAGCGATGTATGGCAGCCTACTGGGGCTCCAGAAACTCAATCTGTTAGACTGCATTTCTTACATTGGTGGTTTATCGGGTACCACATGGTGAGGATTGCCTTAATAAGTTGTATGTTTTCTCTCTCTGCTGATTGATAGTGTTGATTATTTGTACATCACCACCAGTTTATAATAAATGCGCTTAGTAAATCAAAAGTATTTCTATTTTCCCCATGATATCCTGTTTTCACTTAGAACAAAGAAACAAATGTTCTCAATAAGAGATCAATCATCACCACATTTACAGCCTGTGCCTCATATTTTCATGTAAATTCTGTATTACCTTTTCATATTTTATCAATTATACCTTAGACTGAATGCAATAAATTTGTCTTTAGACTGGAATATGAAGAAAGATGGGAAGAAGAATTTATGCCTGCCATTTGCTGGTTAATCTCACTTCCATTTTGGATTTAAAGTGCATCTTCATCTGGTAAAAGACGTATTTGGGGCTAGACAAATTAATCTTGTTGAAGATGGTCCAACAAATGATGCTGAGTTACCAGCCTCAGACAGACTGCAACTATTGTTGCTCATTATAAAGTGCTTGCTTCTCCCAGTGGGTATACAGCAGTTGATGTCATAATGTAAATAACTATTGAGAATTAATTTATATGGGTTTTAGCCAGCTTCACTCCTCTACACCCTGTTGGAAGTGGAGGCAGTTTTTGCATTGAGTTAATCAGTCCAAAACTTACTGACAGGTTTGTCTAAGTATTCTTTCATGCATGTAGAGATCTCAGTGTACTTGTCTGTGCTGTGATTTCAAGGAAACGCTAAGAATTGTCCTACCAGGACATGTCACAAGAACTGCCCAGTGCTATCACAGGCAGAAGCCAGTAGCAAATATTAGGGAAAAAGTTAAGTCTAGGGCAAACTTGTAGGGTTTTCTGGGGACTTGTGTATTCTATGTTTAGTAGTCCTGCCAGATTTTTTCTCTCTTGAATTTCTTATGCTATTTTTGAGCCCACAAAATGTTGTCATCAAAATGAGGGAAATTTAGGAGAGGATGTATTTGATCTCGAAAGGATTTCAGGAGTGTCTAGCTTTCAGTTGTGAATCCTATATGAAGTGAAACAGGCAAACAGGTTGCACAAATGTGTTCTGAAGCCAAACCACAGCGTCAGTCTTCTTGCATTATTTCCTTCTCGTGTTTCTTCAGGACAATGGCAAACTTGTATGAAGATGCTGGCTGGTCAGAAAAATATCTGGAAGAGGCAATCAAGGAAGCTCGCAAGCAAGTAACCAAAAACAAGATCTGCTGTTTTTCCTTGGATTGTCTGAAGTACTACTATAATGACCTGATGGAGAGGGTTAAAGAAGGACGTAACACATCTTTCATAGACTTATGGGGGCTTGTCATTGAATCCATGCTACATGATAAGGTATTACTCCCCCCCCTTTTTTTTTTAATTTGATGAACATCTTTAATGACATAGGAAAAGAAAATAAATCTTGGGATGACACTACTGATCTTTGAATTGCAATACTAGTGCAAATGGTTGATTATATGCTGAATAGTGAGATTCGTTATTAAAACACTGCTCTCACTATAAAGTGAGGTTTACCTTGAAGGAGCAGTGGCATCCAGTCAAAGGTGTTCTCTCTTCTAGAAAATAAATTAAAGAAAACCCATATGAAAAAGATTATTTATAAATGTAAACTCATCACTTTGGATATTAAATATTCTGAAACACATTCTGACTAGAACAGGTACTTAAAAATTAGAACTTGTTTCACTGCCATAATCTAATGTATTCATTTGTAAAGCCTCAGTTACAGGCTTTTTCATGTGAAGATGATTCAAATAGTGGAAAGATCATTCTTTGAATATTTTGTCAAATTTCGAGAAAGATCAATGTAAATATTTGTACTTTTAGAATAGTATTTCTTAAGAAGTTTCCTTCTAGTTTACATTTATATAAGGAAGTTTTATATTGTCATGTGCAATACAATATATTCTTACATATGAATATATTTGTAAAGCATAGTAAAATATGATAAACTTTGCTCCATGTGCTTCCGCCAAAGAAGTATCTTATATTTCCTTGATTCACATACTTCTTCCTGGGAACTGTTTTTTTTCCTTGCTAAATCTGCATTCTCTGCTTATCCCAAAATTTGAGAACCCCTATGTAGTATCTGCTGCTTAGTGGATACTTTCTGAGTTTGAGATATACAGAAGCAGATACTTCTGAACAGTCCAGTGAGATTAAAACAGGAAGGAGAACCTGGATAAAGATCACAATTCACATTATATTATTTCAAATGCAAATTGTTTATCACCTCATTCCTTTAACCAATTTTAATCAAAACCAGAAAGATGAACACAGACTCTCGGATCAGCGGCAGGCAGTGGATAATGGGCAGAACCCATTGCCCATTTATGTGGCCATCAACCTGAAGTCCAACTATAGTGCTCAGGCATTCAGAGGTAATGGTTATAATCCACATTTCTTAATTTTTTTATAATGTAGGTAATCTAAATGCACGTGATCAGCTTCAATAGTACAACAGTCCGTTCATTATATTAACAAAAAGCTTATTTCTCTACGTTGCTAGAAATAAAAGTATATTTATTCAAAAGAAAATGCCACTCTTGCAATTTATCCTGGTCACAAGAACTTTTAATTAAATTAATTCTTGTGATGAGTCCCTCTATTCCAATTTTGAACAGTAAGATCTTTGAATTCTTTGTTCCAGTGACAGGAAAATTACTATCTCCTCTGTTATTGATTTTCATGTTGTTTATTTAATATGAACAGCTGAGTGCTGTCATGATTGCTCTGAAGGGACAAACTTACATATGAGCAATATGCATTTTTGGGTAGGACTAACTACAGGGAATGCTAATGGTTTTATTCAGACTAAAGTTTTTCTGCAGAAGATTGTTGTATCTAAAGACTTCACAGTCTAGGAGCAGCCTAGTTCTCTGGCCCTATTATGTGTAGCAGTAGTTAATGCATTGTAGTCTTTTCATGATTTGGCTGTTGTCTCCATAGAGTGGTTGGAGTTCACTCCTTATGAAGTCAGTCTCCTGAAGTATGGAGCATCTATCCGTGCAGAACATTTTGGAAGTGAATTCTTTATGGGAAGGCTTGTGAAGAGGTTTCCAGAGACTCGGATCTGCTACATGCAAGGTGACTATTGCACAGAAAGCAAGGTGGCCCACTTGAAAGAGAGCTGGTGCTTGTGAGCATATGACGTGTGGAGGACAGCTCTGGGAAAGCACCAGCAAACAGGTTAGGCAGGCGTGAAGCCGTATTAGTGAGGACATACTTAGGAAGTATGCCCATGATGATGGCCATCTGGACAGAGGAAGTATCAAAGGGGAATGACTGAAGGTATGTACCAATTAAAATTCTTCCAAAACTATTCCATCAATCAGTTTATGTTCTCTCTTTCATGTTACAGGCATGTGGAGTAGTATATTTTCCATAGATGTGATGTATGTCTGGAATTTGGCTGCTGATTCAGAGGATTTCTGGTTCAGATGGACCAGAGACAGAGTAAAAGATATTGGTGAGATATTTCTGTGTTTTTTTACCACCAGATTGATTGTCTCCCTAAGTTAGCTAATATTTAAAGCTAAGTGATATTATCATGTTTTCCGGATTGTCCTGTTCAAAGGCCAATGCTATCAACTTCTCTTTTGGCCCTCAGCTCTCCCCTGCACCACACACTGCAGTGGAGGTACACAACATTCAAGGAGTGTGAGGTAGTGCTTAATGCCTGGAAGTTTGCTGCCTGCAGGTAGCCCACATTTAATTCATAGTGTAACACTGACTTTTATTTGGTAGTATAGGCCTTCGGGGCTTATTGCTGTGTTTGGTTTACCTTCAGGTTGGAGTTGGTGGCCACTGTGGTTGTTTCACGCTTCTTAAATTTTATTTTGTTTTATTATTTTTTAAGATATTGATTGTTCATGAAAAGTAACCTAAACTCAGAAATTCTTTCTTGCAGAGGAAGAACCCTTTCTGTCCATGAATCCTTATGAGATAGACACATGTCTGCTCACTCCCTCATCTACCTTCTCCTCTGTTTTGAGAGATGTCTTAACGGGACGCCCAACCATTGCACAGTATCCCAATTTTATCAGAGGTTTACAGATGCACAGCAAATACCTGGAGAGCGATGGATTTTCTACCTGGAAAGGCACAGTAACACAGAATGTTTTCTAGTAGCATTTTTGGAAGGTTTAGGTTTTGGATTCCATTTAGGATTTCCAGTGTAGAGGAAGAGATAGGGCTGACTTCTGAAACTCTGCTTTTCCCTTTCCCCAAATGGAAGAAATGGGAGCCAAATTTGACATGCATTTCAGATTTTTGTTTCAGTGGGGAGGTGATGATGTTACAAAAATTCAATTTGACTGTCTGGGGATTGTGTTCAATGGACAATAGAAACTTAGCCTGAAAATAAGAGGGATCTACCCTTTACAGCCTGGAGCTGCATGAGGTGTCCAAGGATCCAAGGAGGAAGGAAAAGGCTGTACTCTGTCATTTACTCCTATAAATCAGTGCTGCTTGTGAGTCAGCAAAGGAAGGCAGGGGAAATTGAGGGCAGAATTCTCTGTTCTTCCCTATCTGATTGTTTCTCTGTAGGCAGTGAATCTTGTTGACTTATTGACAAAAATATTTGTGTTTCAGACACAGTGATAGACTGTTTCCCAAATAAACTGATGGAAACAGCTAATGATGAGCTCTCCCTGGTTGATACTGGGTTTTTCATCAATACCAGCTACCCACCACTTTTGAGATCGAAAAGGGAAGTGGACGTCATCCTGCATTTAAATTACAGCGGAGGGTCCCAGACACTGGTAAGAAAAGCCCATGGTATTGGAGATCCTTTTCTTTCATGTTTATTTTAGTCTACAGCATTTATCAGTTAAAACAATTAACTTTCTAGCACTGGAATGTGAAGAATCAATTTTTTTCTAGTTTCTAACACCACTTTGATGATGATTTTGCCTCTTTGTGTCAGAAATTGTCACCCATATTCTCTATGGAAAGTTATTTGTCCTTCTAGTCCACTGCTTAAGCTAGGAGGCTGGCAGTAGATGCTACTACTACAACAGAGATATGATCAAAAGAGTGAACTACTATGAAGAATTCCTTAAATTATTTCAGAATTACAGATACTGTTGAGGATATTTCTCTTCTTCCAAGTAAAAATAGAACTGATGGGTGGAACTGCCAATAATGTTGCTACACCCTTCCCAGTTGCCAGCATGCTCAGTATGCTTTTCTATTCTGTGTTTAATAAAAATAGCACACTGCATTGATGTTACAAAAGATGGTGATTAGATGATTTATTACTTAGATTGCTACTGAGAAATCAATCTAGTAAAGGATGATTGAAGACAGTGGATGGATATCAGTGTTTTGAAATCATCAAAGTCTTTGCTGCAGTGGGCACATGGTTTTTGAAGGGATGATTAAGGAATTATTAGGTTCTCTGATATTGATTTTTTTTTTTTTTTTGTTATGTTTGAATTGAAAAAATTACACAGGTAATAGAAGTCCTTACAGAATTTTAACAGATTACATGGGAAAATCTATGTGGTTCTGGGCTTGTTTATCTCATACTAGCTTATGAAAATGGACTAGCTGAAGCTGGCCTTGATTAATAATGACAAGTTAGATAATTAATGTTGTGTACGTAGTGAGATAATTATAAAAATGAACATAGACTTATAGTAAATATAAGTCTAAACTGTTTAAACAAACTGTTTTCTTTATGAGATCAATGGGTATGTTGATAAATGTCATTTGTTAATAGAGCCCACTTAGAGAAACAGTTTAATTAGAACCACAAAACCAGTCGTCTGGCTTTTGGCTTTATTTGCACGTTTGTAGAAAGTGGATGTTTTCTTGTCTTGCCTGAAGCAATGAAGAAAATAAAATAAGCTGTAATGCATGTTACGGTTATGATCGTATTTCTGCAATTTAACATCTTTCCAAAGGAAAATTCAAGCCTTGGATTATTACTGTTCGCTGCTGACACTTAAAAAAATAAATACAACTCTCTGGATCTTCTGTGATTTTTTTTAAAATTATTTATTTTATTCATTCATTCAGCCTCTGGATCAGATTGCAAAATATATATCGGGGCAAGGAATTCCGTTTCCTAAAATTGAGATAAGTGACGAAGACAGGGAAAGCTTGAAGGAATGCTATGTGTTTGAAGATGCTGACAGTCCACAAGTTCCAACGGTGCTCTTTTTCCCATTAGTGAATGATACCTTCAAGAACTACAAAGCTCCCGGTGAGTCATCTGTATATTCCAATTTTAATAAAGAGTTACTTGCCTGGTGTGCCCTCTCCATTTTATATCTAACCTCTCACTGTTATTTCTGACATTCCTTCTAATGTTGACATAGTCAGTCTCATCGCTGACACAAAGAATTACTCTGTACTAGTATCTTTGAACCAAGCAAACCACAGAAACTCATCTAATACATTTAGGACGAATTTATTCCACAGGACATTTAGGATGAATTTATTACACAGGAATTACTTGAGATGGCAAGAAGGTAAATCTTCCAAAATATATATAGCATGGGTAGCAGGTCTTCAAGCTATTGCACTATATTGACGTGTACTTCTTACGCATCAGTGCTTGCAAAAAGAAATGAAACCTTCTATAGGTTTTGGTGGTAGTCTATCTACTACTTTCACATCCCTCTGGCAAATCACCTCTTCCCCTTCAAATCTCCTTTGTCTACCTAAAATTACTTAAATGATTGAAATGAACTACATGCTGTGTTAAAGCTGTTGCCTCTTGTGTTTTTTCCCTCAGGTGTGGAAAGGAGTCCTGAAGAGATGGCTGAAGGCAAAGTTGATGTTTGCAGTATCCTTTCCCCATTTACAACAAGGGAGGTCTGTTTCAGTGAAGAGAATTTCGACAAACTGGTGAAGCTGACTGATTACAATGTCCTGAATAATGAAAAGTTGATTATTCAGGCCTTGCGCATGGCAGTGGCACGAAGGAAGCAGAGGAATTACTAGCCACCATTTGCTAACTTTAGTGTTCCACGTGATATTTCTTGGGTTGTCTGTCATCTAGTGAGATTAAAATGTTTGATGATTGCCACTCTAATCTGCGGTCAAAATTGCATCACCCCTTGGAATTGCTGGACTCCAGTTCATTTTATTGAAATGACTGTTCAGATGGGCAGAATGGAATTTACAGTGGTTTAATCCAAAACAAACTTCAAAGCAACAAATTTGTTTAGTTTTGTTATCTTGTTGTTTTGTCAGTGGAAATATATGCCATATAATTTAATATAGTGTTTTCTGTGATTACAGTGAAATATGTAGCACATTAAAAATGTGAATCAAACCAAAACTTATACATTTTTCTGTCTGGTCAAGCATCAATCCCTTGAACTGGAATCTCTCTGATCGTTAGCTTATTGATTGTGTTGGTCTTGCTTATCTTAATCATTGACACTATGAAGTTTGCCATCTCTGGTGTGAGTGTCTACTATGAGATTTTTAAAAATTCAACTGGCTTTCTTCACTAGTCTTTGAAAATAAGTGTTTTTTTTTCAAGTTACTACCAGTGTTAAAAATAATCTATGAAGCTTTGGCCATCTATTAAAAGAAAACTTAGACAACTCTGCATTAAGTCATCATTGTTTCATACTGTCATAATTGTCCTTTAAAATGCTATTCACAGAACCACATATACTCAGCGTAAGTAGTTGCTGCATTTCCCAACCCCTTTGATTTTTTTTCTTGGAGTTGCTGCCTGTTCTGTCTCTCATCTTCACCTGCCTTGACTGTTCCTGTCAACAGTCCATCTTCCAAAGTTTCAGAGGATGGGAAGTGGCTGATAGCTGGTGCATAGAATGGATGGCAATGCAAGAAGACCTTTTGAGCAACCTTCCAGATATAGTTTTTGTAACTGTTTGGCATTTTTCTGCAAATAGGCTTTTGTAGAGATTGTGCTGAAAGAGTGATTTCCCAATAATCAAAAATCCTAAAGGCCCTCTGAGGGAGGCTAGTTGCCAGGGGCAATCTTCTCACAGTTCTGCAATGGGTAGATCACAAACTGTCTTTCTCAGCAGTAGCTCTACACTGTGATACATGAAGAGACTGCTCACAGCAGCTTAAATAATGCTTGGGATTGTCCCGCTTTTGGTAATAAGAGAGTTTTACTGTTGTTACGAATATCAGACAAATTCTCCAGCGTAGGACAGCTGTTGAGATCAGGAGAGTCTAGATTATGCTCTGAAGTGATAAATTCGTTTTTATGGAACAAAGTTCTAGGACATGAGACAAAAAGTCCTCTGTGCTATGGAACAAACAGCTGATGGTGCAACCAGAGCAATTTGGGTGGTGAAAAGGGGGACTGGGTTACGTTTTTCACCTATGAGAGCGTTCATTTTGTTTATGCTAGTGAAATACTGCTAAGGACGTGGTGTAACCCTGTTTCCAGGTGCAGTATTGCATGTTGAAATTAGCCCTGCATGTTATGAGGCAACTGTAATTGTGATTCAGCTCCAGAACACTAGAATCAGCTCAAGGGATCCCTCTGGGTCTTTCCTATATATCTTCAGTTTGACTTGTAGTTTCTAGGACTTCTGCGGGGGTAAAATGAAGCAGAGGAGGGTAGAGGATCTTTCTATCTGTTTTACAGGAAAAACTTAACAACAGGAGAGAAAAAAGCCAGATAGGTGCGTGACACAACCTGAGCCTCATTAACCAGCTTTTTCATCAGGACTAATTAGTCCATTTCCTAAGTAACTATGACAAATTGCTGCAAAGACCTAACTGTGCTGCTTCCCAAGTCAGCCTTGGGGTATCTCTGCATTGTGTCATGCTGATAGGAAACTTGCCTTTCTGTCTCTGAGGGGGTTCCATCTGCACTCGGATTGCTCCACGATTCTTCCCTTTATCTTCCCACTGTTTCAATATTATCTGTTCGAAACAGAGTGCCCAAAATGTTTATTTTCCTGGTGAAACTGATAAAGCCTGCAGTAGGCTTAAAACTGAACTGTTTGCAGTCTTTTGGGGATTATTTCCTTTGACTGCTGCTTCTTGTGATCTCTTTGCCATCCATTCTTCATCTGTTTGATGTTTGTCTGGATGATATTTGTTGCATCCAGTTCTTACGTTAGGGTATCCTTGAATGTCAAACATGTTATTGAATTCAAGTTATATAATATCTGTGGAATTACCTTAATCAATTCTCATTTCATTGTAAATTGAAATGAAATTTTGAGTTCATTGTTTTAAATTTCATAGTAGCAAGGAAGTTCTTTCTTTAAAAAGTAAGTCTTCCACTTCATTATCTGCTATGTATTCACTTTAAGCACTGAGATGATCGCATGTGATGCTAACAGCCCTGCAGAGCGAGGTCTTATAAATGCAGGGATATAATACTATGCTAGAACATGAAGAATAAGCAACGTTAATTTCAAGTGACATCATCCAAATATATTATCTTTGAGATAATTCATTTACGCACTTCAATTGAGGCTCACGAAGTAAAAACTTTCAAGAAAGTGAGCTAGCTTTTAAAGCTTTGCCTCTACCATGAAAATTATCTTGCAGTCTCAACACTTGATTTGGAAATTTTTATGCAGTATTTTTCACTGCAGTAACCACTTGGCTGAAAGACCAGCTTACTGCCTGAGAGCACCATGGAAGCTGAGGTAGGAATGAAAAGTCATCTTTCTCGTATGTCTTTAAGGAAATATCCACCTACTCCCACTGACAATAAAAAGCTACAAAAACTCTTTTGACTTCTCAGTGATTTGTTTGAATGCTATGGGCCAAAGAAGCCATGTGTAGCTAGACAGACCCTTGCTGGTGCAGCTGATTTTGCACAGGAGGATGCATCCTGACAGCCCTGTGGTATGCAAGAGCTGTGTAGCCTCCTTAAGACCTGCATAGGGAAGATCCCTGTTGGGTGTTGACACCACTCTACCTGCAGCTGGGAAGAGTATCCTTCTGCTGGGGTATCTGTGTGTCACAGCAGCAAGGAGGAGGAGCTGGAGATTGCTCAAGGGCTGGTGGCTGGGGTGAGGCTGGAACTGAGTCAGGCATCCACACACCTGCCTGTCTGCTTCGGGCAGCTTAAAGCACCAGAAGCTTTGGGTGCTCCTCGGTACCCATCTGCTGCCGCGTTTCACACCTGGTTTGAACGCGGGGAAGACCACGATGGGGGTGTTTTACAGCACAAGCCAGGTAAGGAAAGGGAAAAGAAGGCTCTGGGATGAGCTGTCCAGACAACTTTAGAGGCAGAGGGGACCTCCTGTAGAAGCACTGTGAAGCTCTGAGATTCCTTCTTCAGCACCTGGGCTGAGAGCAATGAGTGGCTTCTAACTGGGTTTTGTGCTCACTTCGATTTTTTGCTTTGAGGAATGTAAGGGCTTTCATTCTGCGGTAACTGTACTATATTTTGTAAATACCCAATGTATATATTGCTGCTGTCTTTAAATCCCATCCAGTGGATCTGGCAAAACAACCCACTGATGAAAACTAAAGATATGTAACTAATGTGAATGAATGCAGAGGAAAAGCCAGAAAGGTGTTAAATGTGGGCTCTCTTAGAAATTGTGGGAATCTGGGAGCATTAGCAAATGAATGGTGACATAGAAGGCTTTCCTTGCTGTATGTGGATCTACATATGGCAGCGATACTCCCTGCTCAAAGAGTAGTGTGCATGAGTTCTCCCATACGTTTGTTACACTGCTATGGTCTTTTTTTTTTCTTATTCCAGTTTTTTTTGCGGTTGGTATTTATTTTCTTCAGCTGGTTTGGAGTGTTAAATTGCAGAGTTTTTTTTCTCTTTTCTTTCCTTCAAAAAAGAGAATTATCTAGGGACCAAACTACCTCACCTTCAGCCCCTCTGTACTTTTGATTAAGTACAATGTTTGTCCACTCCTTGCTTGACAAAATCAAACCAGTTCCCTGGTAGGTCTGTTAAATATCTTTTGATAACCACCTAGGTACATGTGGTATCCCAGGATTCCCAATGATGCTTTCCTGAGATGTTGCAAAAAGGAATATTGGATTAGCAGAATTATTCTGAGAGAAATAATGACAGAATTTATTTTTTTCACTGCCCCCTTCAGAGAAGTTTGGGATGAGTTCCTGGAAGACATTTATCAGGTCCTCATTTTCTGAGAGCCAATGCTGGTGTACCCCAAACATAACAGTGGAAGGTATATGGCTATCTGCCAGCTGACACGCAATGTCACAACATCATGATATCGTTACTAATTCCTGCTCTGCTAGATTGGCCACTGTTTGTTGTGAAATAAAGCAGATCTATATGACATTCTTTGCATTTATACAGACCAAGATCTATATCAGTTGTATTAATAAGACACAGCGAGGCTCACTATTTTTCTGTGGTTGGTTTGTAAGAGTCGGTCAGCCATTACAAGCTGAGGAGTTCCATGAGTTTCCTCAGAATGGAAAATGGAGGGCAATGGAGATTTGGTCTGTGGCTGAGTGTACATCTAGGGTCTTTGGCCACACCTGGCTGTAAACCTGGCAGGACAGAAGATGATGCACAAAGAAGAATATCAGTCTAGAAATGTTTTATATGGTTGGTATTGAAATGTTTAATTTAACACTGTATCTGACTGGTCTTCTGTTCTTTCTATGTGATAATTGCATGTATTTTGTACTCTGCTCTTCTATAGACAGAACCATCTCCATGCAACTTACTCACCGTAAAAATCATACGAATGAAAAATGCCAGGAAAGCAGACTTGTGTGAGTATCTTTATATGCCTATAGAGTATATGTGTGCTTGTAAAGCTACTTGAACTATAACCGTGTGTGGAAAACATCACAGAGAATTTCTAAAAGGAGAGAGGCAGAGACGTTTGACTGTGGTAGGTGAAGATGATGTAGTTCATATTATTTATTCTTAGATTTTTGTCAGCATAATACTGAGGTCCAGCCATCAACTCTATGTCGTTCAGATCTGTTTGCATAGAATGCATAAAATATGGACTCAATTGTGAAACAAAGAATGGATATTTATTTGGAGGAAATAGTCCCTGAAGAAATTTTGATGAGGGCACTTCTTTCTATGGTTGCTTCTTAGAGTAATGTCTATCCTGTCCATAGCAAAGAACATTTTATGTGCGCTCAAGACTGGATATTTGACATCTCTCATGGACTCATCTTTCACAGGAAGGTGTGGTTAGGCATTGGAATAGACTGCCCAGGGAAGTGGTGGAGTCAACATCCCTGGATGTATTTAGGAGCTGTGTAGATACAGTGCTTAGGGACATGGTGTAGGGGTGTGTTCGGTTGTTAGGGTGTGTTGTGTTAGGTGCTGCTTGATCTTTATTTAATGGACCTTGTCCAGCCGAAATTATTCTGTCATTCTGTGACTATTGCATTTGATTCAGCCATAGGAGATACATGTTTCAAAGCATAGTAGAGTGCTTTCACTATTAGCTGTTTCTGTTATTAGCAATTTTTCCAAATTGTTCAGAAGTTGACAAGTATGTAAGCATTTATTAATGCTCTATAATCACTTCCAGTTTGAGGAGCTGGCTGTTTATCTTGCATTTATTCAGTTATATGGATAGGAAGGTCTCAGCGTGGAATGTTTCTGTAGGAACCTAACCAAGTTAAATTTGTTAAGTTAAAACGATGCAGGTCTGTAGAAGAGTTTTGTTTGGGCCTTTCTGTAGTACTGCTATTGTTCTTAGAGCCCAAACATGTATGAAGAGCAGTTAATCACTATTTTTTTCTGAAGAGAAGCAAGATGAAATATTGTTGTTGAATGTATGGGAAAGAAGTGTCTGTATAAACTTATTTCTAATGTATGGAAAGATAATCTGAAGTTCACTTAAAGGCTAGAGGGAAATCTCTTGCTACAGCTAAAACCAGACTGAAAGTACAAACTCTAAGGCTCTGAACGGAAAGAAAGAGATGTGGATAAACAGGGCCCTTAGATATATTCCCCAATAATCATGTCCTGTTAAGTCATCTGCATGACAGTGAGCTTATTGAATGTACTCTCTGCCTTTTCCTCCTCTCCACCAACACATTTTGCTTCTGGTTTCAAACTATTTTGACCCTGAAGGGAGTTGCCTGTTTTGCTGCTCTCCTTCCAATCATTAGAAATTTTTGGTGCCCAGGCCATGTACTGAGTTGGTTGAACATTTCAGCTTAACTGGTATGAGGCAGTTTGCCTACTCAAAGGAGAGGTGTGGGTGGCTGCAGTGTTTACAGGGCATGCCCTAGAGCCTGGAGCAGCACAGGATCTCCAGGCTGAGGATAGTTTGTACTGAATGTTATCTGCAAAACAGGCCAACAAGCATTTCACCACCAATGTCGCCAAGCCGTTATCTGCTTGAAATGGTCATGTCAGTCAAACGATGGAAAGAGAAAATGGCACAAACAAAATAAATACCAAGCTTGTAAAGGTACTTCCATCATTTGCAAAGAGAATCTCTGAAAGAACTGTCCAAGATACAGAAGAGAAGTTAGGAACAATGTTTGGATATAAAATAAACACCTTTCCTTTCAGACAGGGCAGTTGGTCTTTTGGTACCCATACTAGCATGCTAGGAGATGCACGGGTAAGAATCACAGCCAGCTTGTGAGCAAGTCATTTTGTGAGTCTAAGTGAACTGCAGCCTCTGCTTAGCAGATGGAATAGAAAAGAGAACTATATGTCTGCTTATTAGTTCCCTTGACTAGGATTTTTCTTGTTATCACTCTGGAGCGCAGGGCTCAATGCCAAAAATCACATCCACGACCCTAAACTCAGCTTTGTACCCAGGACCTTGTATTTTGACAATTACAGAACTGTACCAGACATGACACTGCCTTGCATACACTTGATTTCTGAGTCTGGTTGTGATTGATAGCTGCTTATTTCCAGTTTATCTGAAAATTTTGCTTTCAAGCCACTTCAGCCTGTAGTTTGCTATTGAGTCAGACATGTAGAAGTCATATATTTCAATTACACTCAATCTCCATCATATCAAATAACACTGTGATTCAATTTTTAAAAAAATAATGACTTTCACACCTGGATAGTCACTGGCAATGTAAAAGCTAGTGCAGGTTTCCTGTTTTAACTGTGTGGCTTTCTTTGAGAAGAAATAAATGGGGGCCTTAAGATGAAAAATGCACCACTTTTGCAATGTCTAGCTATTTGTGTGTGTGTGTGCGTGTGTATGTCTGGGAAATATTTTTTTCTGTCATGTTTATGATTACCTAGAGATTAGTTTGGCACGCTTAGGAAACCCCAAAGCATGTGGGCTTCCGTCCCCAGCTACACTGACTTCTTTACAGTATCATTTTCTTAATGATTTTTTTTGTCATTAATCCTTTTCAAGCTTATTTTATTTTATTTATTTTTATTTTATTTTATTTTATTTTTATAGCTGTCTTTTTCCTGAAAACCTTTCTGAATAGAACAGAATGGCAAGTGTCACCTGTTTCCCAGCCATCTTAAACAATTTCAGTATCTAAAGTCAGCTCTTCCTGCTTCTGTCCAGTTATGCTTATCCTTTTTTTAAGAAGTTAAGCCTTTTTTGTTATATTCTCCTCTGAAGATCCTTCCTTGCACTATTTCTGTACAGTCTTAGCATCTCTTTGCTTAATATTTATCTGGTGCTTAGACATTCTTGCATTGGGATACTGTGGGTTAATTTCATTATCACTCTATCTGCTTAATCTTCTGGACAGTAAATGGAAATGGGAAAACCAGTCCATCACAATAGTCTCAAAACTTCAATAGCATCAACTACAGGACAGGTATTACAAGTCTTTTATTGGAAGTTCAAAGACAATTTAAATTACTTTCGATTTTTTTTTTTAAACTCTTAATCTTTTTAATACATTCTTATACTATTCAATTTCTTTTTACCGCTAATTCATCAATGTGTAAATAACTCATCAATACTGATTTCCATTTGTATATTGATGCATCACTGATGTCATCTGTGACTTTGGTACCTTGTTTGTGATCTGCACATTCCCTCTTCCCACTGAGAACTCCCACATCCCCATCAGACTCATTGGAGTTATTAATATTCCTGAACCAGCAAACGCTTGCCAGTTCCCAGATTTGGGTGTGTACCTTGTCTGCATCTTGACTCCTCAATAGGGTTGAGACTTGGATGTGCACCAATCCAACCCAATCTTAAAAACAGGACTCTCTCTGTGGGCTATGTCAAATTTCATGCTCAGCCTGTTAAAGCACATGGATGTCATAAATTTGTGTAGGTTCAAGACAGAGACTAACCATGTTCACAGAAGGGAGGAAAAAAGCAGCAGAGGTTGGCTTAGAAAGTCTCTGAAAATAAAATGGTGAGGACTGAGAGTGCTGTGTGATGTTTACCCTCTTCTTATGCACTTAATTGCTCACCAAATAAGGGGCATGGTCTTCTCTGGCACTTATTTACATGCCTAACAGGATGAAAAATCCTCCCCTAAAAAAGGGACAAAAGAGCTAAAGAGAAAGATCCTGTAGAGAAACAAATTCATTAAGTGGAATTAATAAATAAAAACAAACAAACAAAGTGTAAGTGTTGAGAGTTAAACAAAAAGCTAAAAATAGGGAGTGGGAGAAATGCTGAGATGGCATTTTCAAGCCATCATTAGCTGCTTTCTGAAAGCATTCTAGAAACCCAGTAGACACAGAGAGACACGGGGCTAAATGGACCTTGGCTGTTATAGAGCTCAGTAAATTTTTAAGTATTTTCTTGGTGAAATAATGATCTTTTGTGAATGTCTTGGTGGAGAAAGTGGAGAGAGAAGAGCAGACTTTTTTTTTTTTTAATATATTTATTATTAGACTCGTCAGTTTTGAAAAATTTCTGGTTTGGGATTTTTTAAAATTTAAGGCCTATGTTATTTTGGATGCAATATTTTACAAGATTATGAAGTATAGTTTATATTTCTTATTTTAAAACGTATTTTATGGCATTGCAGTAGCAGTTCTGCCATGTGTGAAATCAAGTTGTGGAAAGGTCATTGAGACCCTGAAATAAAATATAGCTGGTGAAATGTATTGTTTGAGGATCTGTGGTCCAATCTGATAGTTATTACAGGAACCTGCAGACTTCCTCTTGTGTTTGGTTCTTGCACTAAACTATTATTTCATTGTTATTTATTACTTACTTCACCATGATATTTAAGCAGTTGCCACTGTGTACCATTGTTCTAGATGTTGCTTGAAATCTTGTTAAAAAATAAGAGGCTGTGGACAAGGAAAAGAAATAGAGAAAAATTGTGAGGTTGTTATTTGGTAAAATCTCAGCAAAGAATAGCTTTAAGAATGGCTGTAAATGACAACAGTTATACAGTTTTCTTTACAGTGTGCCTCCCTAGGTGAAGGCCAAGGTGTAAATGTGTGAGAAAGCTTTTTACTGAAGTTTAGTTATAGGCAATGGAGATTAACATTAAATGTTGCCTGGAGGGAGGAAGCGCTCTCCCAGGCCTGTCTGAATTATGATAGTTATATTGTGAAGGGCCTTGGAAACAAAGGCTTTTATTCCCACGGAAGCAACCTATGTCCTTTTTATTTAAAACAAAACAGAAACAAAGAACAGCACAAAACCAAACCAAACCAAAAACCCTCAGTGATCTAAATTATCTAATAATTTCCATTCAAGAAAACAGCAATTCTAATCTATCCATCCATAGCCATATCTCTGGTCAGCTCCCCAGCATTGGATGAAGAGCAGAAATGCGTTTCTTTGCAGGTAGTGGTAGTTTATATTTCATGAGATGGTCCAAGTGAAGGACATCCATGACCACGGTAATAATTCGGGCATGCAGATCAATAGTTGAGACCACATTCTTGTTTTCAGCACAATAAGAAAAACTATACCTTGAGAGCCGTAAGAAAACTTTTCCCCTAGATTTGGCCTCCATGTGAGTGCCTACAGGCAGTCCAAGAGGAGGAAGATGCCCAGATTGCTGTCCATGAAGGCTGGAAGTTGTGCCTGCTAACATCAAAAATAGGAGAAACTCCCTGTTTGAACCAGAATGGCTGGTGCCCTGCTGTTGTCTGAGCTGCAGCATGGTACCAGGACCATGGTGTTTTGTAGCATGGGTCATGCAGTTGTAATGCTTTCTAATGGCAAAGTGCAATTGAGATCCAGTCCTGCAGCTATACTGGAAGATAATTAGAAACTTAGCGTAATAATTGCATGAGGACTGTGCTTTCATAAGCACCTGCTGCCACGCCTGATTCTGGCAGGATATTGCCCCACGGTGATACCATGACTGACACCTCAAGTACATTTCAACAGCCACTCATGCGTCATGGTCGAGGTGAGGGACACCAGTTGCTGCTGGGAAGTTCTGCTGTGTACATCATATGAGCATCATCACTGCTGTTCATCTCACCGCGGTCAGGTGGTGTTTAGGCTTACGTACTAGAATAATGAGGATTTACATGCACATGCCTGCTAAAGGGAGCCTTGCATGTATAAGTGAAAAGACTCTCAATATAAGGCAGTGTAGTGTTCTGCTGCATCAATGATGGGCAGAGTGAAGTGCCAGTCCTCACATCTATTTGTACATAGAGTGGATCAAGCACAGTATCAAGATCGCTCACAAACTTCAGTGGATCCATCTGATCCTCCTCTGAGATCTGATGAGAGTGTGTTAATCTCAATGTGGAGAAAAAAATAAAAGAATCAAAATCAATCAAAAAAAGATTTTCATATGAAGCTTTCCTCTGTACACATGGAAGTTTGGGAGCTGTTAGGACTCTATACATTTGTGTCATCTCTCTGTGTTTTGGTATATTTATAATTTAAATATATTTTTTTAATATACCACAACAACTTTAATCAAAGTTATTCCTTTTTCTTTCAAAGTTACGTAGACAAAAATGACTTAAATCTCAGGGCAGGCATGATTTAAAAGGGGGTTGTCTTCACTAATTCTTCAGTTACACATGGCTAAGGGCCACGTCAATGACTGAGTTTCCCCAAAGTCAAGTATACTGGTAAAACTAAGTGGGACAAAACTAAGTGTAGTCAGATGAAGGTGTGTCTGCTGTGCAGTTATAGGATTGCTTGAATAGGTGGCATTAAAAATCGAGAAAATATAATGCTAATAATGAGATTGACATCTGTGGGCAATACTCTACCATGCAATCTTTGGCATTTGTGTGGTTTGTTGCTTCTAGCTAGTAAACTGTGTTCTGTCCCACAGTTATAAAGTAGCTCATGTGGGAAACCAAATTCTACAGCTGAGCTTTTCACCTGGGAAAGGGAAATTAAAACCCTAAAGCTTCCCTCCTTAGTATCTGAGCACATACAAACACAAAGCTGAACTTTATGAGCCTGATTGAAAAAACAAGGCAAGAACAATGCAATCTTGTGCAAAGCAGCAGTGTCACCTCACTTTGTTCTGGGAAGCATGGACAAGATTTCACCTGCCCATTGTGTTGCAAATGCCTTTACTACTACCTTTCATCATATAGTACTGACTTAATGACACCTTATCTGGCCTCCCAGCTTGCATGCTGCCTTGTGAACTCAAAAATTCATTCAGTGTAATAGTTTATGGGGTACTAAGTGTAGCTTACTGATCTGTTACTTTCATACTTTCTTCCACAGTAACTCAGTCAGATTGCTATGTGAGCCTGAGACTGCCAACAGCCTCGGTGCAGAATTTCCGAACCAAAACAATTCCCAACACCAAGAATCCAACATGGAATGAGACCTTCCACTTCACGATTCAGAGCCAGGTTAAGGTAGGAAATGTGGCTATGTTAGCACTTACTGTCTAGCCACCTCCTGATTATTAGGTTGAAGACAGAAGCCCAGTTGCCTTCTTAAATAGAACCATAGCTGCGCATAGTATGTGTTTTCTTGAGTATTCTTATGAAGCACTCACACTTCCTTGTAGTTATCTAGCTTTCAATACATGAATTAGACTATTCCTGAATAGTCAATAGAACCTGTAGAGATGAACTGTAAAACAGTAAACACTGTTTCCTTTGCATTCACTGTTAAAGTTCTTACCCAAATTCTTCCAGCTGAACAGAACTATCTGTACTATCTTATTCCTATAAGATCTCACACAATCTGTTTTTTCATGTTTCCAGAACATTTTGGAGCTGAAAGTTTGTGATGAGGACAATGTAACTCAAGATGACCATCTCCTCACTGTTTTCTTTGATGTCTCCAAAATCCAGCTTGGAGAAAACATTCAGCTGAGTTTCCAGCTGAATCCAAAGGTATGGATAAATTTCAAAGACAAAGCTAAGAGGACATGGTTATATGAGAATGTGTTTATCTCAGCTTTTCTCTCACCTGTTTGGTATATACCCCTTTCTTACTGTCCGTTTAGCCAGTTGAGTATACACATCTGTCTGAGGAGCTGCTGACTGCTTTTGTCCCTGTAATTACAGTGGATTTGGGGTGCTACTTTTGCAGATAGAGATAGCAATGTTATTAGACTTGTTTGGTTTCTCTACTTCATGTCAAAATGTTGAGAGATTTAGGCATTTGTTTGTAGGTGGAGCTCAAGGTTCTGACAGATACTGAGGTTTTAATGATGATGTCTAGGCCTGGAAATGCATTACTTGTATGAGTGCTGATTTGATTTGATATTTGTTTTGGAAAGGCTCTCTGTGCTGTCTTCCCTCACGCTGGCTCTAGAGGGCTACGAGGGGTGTAGAGTTGCACCAAAACCTGCAAAGGAGGATTGCAAAAGACAAAGATGAAGACTCTACCCAACCAAAGTTCATTTTCAAGAGCACCCTAGGCTTTATACACCCAAGCATGCCACCATGGTAACATGCCACCAGGCCCATTGTGGGTGAGGTCAGGAGAGGGACAGGATGGTTTAAAAGCACCAAAGAAATTCAGTATTTCTCATGCTGAGAATTAGTGGGGAGCACTGAGAGCTTCTGTCAGGGGAGGAGGAATTGCAGGTGGCCTGTGAACTAGTGAGGATGAATCTATGCCTGTGGAAAGGCAGAGGAACTGTCAAGAGGTCCTGCAAGATGTATTCATATAATTCCTACGAAATTCAATGTATGCAACATTAAATATAATGGATACAACACAAAGAAAATTAAATCTGTTGCATGTGCAGTAACTGAAGTGGATGCTGGCTTGCAGGAGTCCCCTGAAGATCACAGACTCCTACAGAGTATCTTTCAGGACAGGAGAATCAACATGTAGTGACTGTCTTTTCTTTCTTTCTCAGGGAAAAGAGGAGCTGGAGGTTGAATTCACGATGGAGAGTAGGTGAGTAAAGTTTAAATAGATAATCAACAGAGGAATGCAGCTCAGAGAGAAAATGTTTCTGGTACAAAACATCCATTTACACTTGCAGCCCCTTAATGCTGTCATAGTCTGAATAAAACAGATGGGAACTTCGGGTGTTCGGGAAATGCTTGTGTATTACAACATTTAACAAAGAGGTGCATGGCACTGTGCCATGTGTGTGCATCCACACCAGGCATACTGAGACACTAAAGCACTGTCACAGGTGCTGACTGAAGCACAGAGATGACCCTGGTTGCTATTGCTCTCTAGGCTGCCTGAACAACACAGCAATAGTGTAATTCTGCCATTTCTGTAAATTTACTTATTTGCATCAGAAAATGATCCTATCTGATGTAGTGAGGAGCTCCTGTACTCAGCAGCTCTTCACAAATAGAGCAGCCCGGGCTTAACATTCAGACTCAGGCCTGTAAGAGGCAGACTGGATTGATGCCCAGCTAGAGTTTAACATGCCCATGCTGACTATCCAAAGACAGGTTTTTAAAGATAGAGAAATAATGATGAAGGAAAAAAAGAATTTGGAGAGTGCTAGGTGTGAACTAATTGTTTTCCATTTTGTCTTTCAGTCCGGATCCTCCTGAAAACATTGTTACCAATGGCGTTTTAGTGGTAATTCTTATTACCTAACCCATTCTCTGCTGTGGGGCCATGTTTACTGCTGTGCTGGCACTAATGGTGCTGGGCAGCTGCTTTGTTGGGTGGCACAGAGGCATTAGCTGTGGGGCAGGCCCAAACAGAGCACGGTCAGGTGGACATCCATCTATCCCATTCTGCCTGGGTACAGCTGGGATGAGCATCCTCCCTGGGGTACTTCATCCTGACGTCAAATGCCACCTTCCTGTGCCTGGTAGGGGGGTGAACAGATCAAGCATATGCCCAGGGGTCTGGCTAAAGCAGAGATCAGCCAGTACTGAATACCTTTTTTCCTTTCCCTCAATGACTCTTCCAGTCCCGTGAAGTTGCTTGTCTGGAGGTGCAGGTGAATGGTGGCAGGCTGAGGAAGGATAGCACAGGTAAGTCTTCAGTGATTTATGGAGTAAATCTGGAGAGTGCCTTATGGCAGAAGCACTCAGCATTTCACCCCGAACTCCCCTGTTTAAAAATGACTGGAGATGCATAGCAAAATTTCAGCAACATCAGTGGCCTCTGGAGTGGGCTGCAATTTATCAAATCTACTGAGTGCAGTGTGAAGAGTTTGTGATCTGGTTTTCCTGCAAAAAGACTTTCCCTGTAATAACTTCTTGTCAGATGGTTATGACTTTCCAAAATGTTCACGTACAGCACTGAAGTTTTCTAAGCTCTGAAGTGAGAAAAATCTTCCTGTCTTCAGAGGCAAATGTAGGTGTTAGGACTCATTCCTCAAATTTCACACTTAAAAATTTCTTTATGTGTAACAATGGAAAATATGCCACTAGGTGACAGATGAGAGGCACAGTATATTACCAAGGGTACCTGTTGCACATTATGATCAGCACATCACTGCTGGATTGAGCCTGTGCTTGTAGGCCTGTGTATGTCCTATGCAATTTTTAAAATATTGTGCTCTGACACCTTCTAATGCTTTCACACTGAAAAGCACATTTTTTGAGAGAACTTAAATGAAGGACTCCTTCTTAGATCTCAGCATAATTTACTTGCAGGGTGTCTAAACAACCTTGAATCCCACTGACTACTGGTGGGGCTCAGATTCCTGACATGAAGGAGGTTTCCTTGTAGCTATGAAGTACAGACAGTAATAGAGTGTTTTTGAGTATTATTAACTTTAACATAGCAAAGACCATTCATGAGGATGTTTGTTCTGCTATTTCTTCAGAGAGAAAATTTGCACTGACAGTGGATGGCTCATATGAGGGGATGCAGACCCACACGCTGAGCTCATGCCTGTGTGCGGCCGCACCAGCAAGGTTCCACTACATCAAACACCATCAGTCGGCGCTGACTGTGTCACTGCCACGGCGCAGGCGGCTCAGTAGGGTACGTGGTTGCCCACAATGGGCAGATGACCCTACACATTGTTTGGGGACCTCTGAGGTCTGTGTTGTGCAGATATGTGTGGGCAGAGGATGAGAAGTGAGTGTGTGTATGTGAGGATGGGGAGACTGTTCTTTACCTCTTTTCTCCTTTTGTGTAACTATGATTATTACATTTTTACTTTCTATTTTTTTTTCAGTCTATATCAAGTCAAAATGAAAGGGATATGAATGAGTCTGTGACTCTAGCTCTGAACTTGCTTCCTATACAAGAGAAAATAACAATAGCAGAGGTGAGAACAAGTCCTTCTTATAAAATCCAGCCCAACATATGCTCAGTTTGGTGGGAGACATGAGGCTTATTCTTCAGTGATTCAGCTCCAGTCAGACACATGCTACATTTGTAAAGTGAGAATAAGTCACTCACTCTGTAGCCATGCAATGTTTGTTTGTCGGTTTTGTTTGTTTTGCATGTGGTTCCAGACACGCTTTTCAGCTCTGTTCTGAACTTAAGCTGATTTCCTCAGGACATATCAAATACATTCATCAATGCTGTATGTGAGCTAACAGTAATAGATAAGACATCTAAGACTGATAATTTGCAGAGGGGAAGTCTAAAGCAGAAGACAAAACAGAGAACATCGACATGCCCATGGTTCGAGTGTCCATCTTTCAATGAGCTCCCTTGAAAACAAAGGGAAACTAAACGTTCATCCATGCAAAGCAGAGGGGGCCTATTTCTATCCAGCCCAGATTGCAATGGAACCCATTATGGATCTCAAAACCCAGACAATTGCTGGCCAGATCCTGCAGCAAATGCAGTAAAACTCAGCCTGTAGATGGTGTGGGTGAGGAAGATGCAGGATTAATGACCTGAATGTGCTTACAGTGTTTGTATTGTGATTTTCAGGACAGGACGATTGACTTGTATGCAAAAGCAAATGAATGGTAAGTAAGTTTTCAGCAAGGCCTGATGCTGTAACTCAGAGTCACTTGCATCTACACATCTGAAACCAGCAGAGGGCCATGCAGGCTCAGTTGCAAGCAGAGATTCTGTTCTGCTTCTATTTGCAGGCTTTTGTGTGCAAGATTCTCCTTTTTCAGTGATGGATAACTAAATCAGGGGTCCCTTTTCCTTTGAGTTTCAGAACTGTGCACTGTTGTGCCCATGGATTCAGAGAGCAGCTCCACACAGAAATCATATTTTTATATAATACAAACAAAATAAAACCAAGGCATGGAAGCTGCAGTGCCTGCTGATGGTGGTTATCTTGTTACAGGCACATATGGTAGGCAATACTGAAAATTGAAAATTCAATTACATGAGCAAAGAAAACCAGAAGCTTGCTGTAGGAACTTCATTACAATACCAGGGCAGCATGAAGTGTTCTGTCTTTCATTCCCATTTGCATTTTTAGTAAAATGTGACGCAATTAGCAGAGGCCTGTCTGTGGTGTTGCACTTTCTCATTTATTACATTACTGTTCATGAAACAATCTGTAAACACAACTGGGATGACTATTGCAAGAAATAGCGTGTAATATCTGTGCCCTGGTCTCAGGACCCAGGGTCTGTGCTTCAGACCAAGAAACCTAGATGCCCGCCTGGGTTTTGACCTGTGCATGGATGAACAGAATTTCCTGCAAAATCGGAGGAAGGTGGTTGCTGCTGCACTGAAAGATGTTCTTCATCTGGAAGAGGACCTACAAGACCATGAGGTAACTAAGAAATGCACTGTTTGGGGATTTCTCTCTTTCCTTTCCCTTAGGCCTTGAGATTGCAAAGGAGCAAGGCCTCTGTCAGCAACTGCTTCTCTTGGGCTCTGTTTGCAGCCAAGATGTTCACAGCTGGAGAGCTCAACAGACTGTCTGGAAGAGCAAATTCTCTATTTTCAGTTGATTCTTAAGTGGTGGATCACATTTAAAGAAATTTCAAACCAATGCGTTTGGCCCATGTTTCTTAAAATTCCTTCCAGAAGTGACAAAATCTTTTAGTGTACTCCACGGGGTGCCTAGCAACTTGCTTTACGCATGGAGTAATGTTGCTTTGTCTCTGATCTGTGTGTTTTATTTTACTTTTATTTTACTTTTGGTGAAGTACTGGAAGAAGCCGCCCAGGGAGGTGGGGGAATCACCTTTCCTGGAGGTGTTCAAGAAATGAGTGGTTGTGGCACTGAGGGACATGGTTAGTGGGCATGGTGGGGCTGGTTTGATGGTTGGATTAAGTGATCTTAGTAGTCTTTTCCAGCCTAGATGATTGTATGATTCTGTGTCTGGGTGTTGATTTAGTGTGACTGTCTTCTTTTGATGTGAATGTCCCTCGATGCCGCTTTTTTGCCTGTGTTTTGTTTTGTGTTGAGCAGGTACCTATTGTGGCTGTGACAACAGCAGGATGTGGGATAAGAGCACTGACAGGAATGTATGGAAGCATGTTGGGTCTTCAAAAGTTGCGTGTTCTGGACTGTGTTTCATACATCAGTGGCTCATCTGGCACAACATGGTGAGGAGTCATCTTGATTCTATTGTTTGGATCTTATTACGTGAAGGAAAACCCTGCTTTGCTTGGGCTTTAGATCTCAGAAAAGGTAAAAGGGGTGTGCTGAGTTATTGCTCTTTGGTCTATGAACAACAGGGTTGCCCATGAAATGTCTGTTGTGCATCATACTTTCTGATGTCACTGAAGTAACTTAACCCCAATTAAAAGCTGAAACTTTAATGGCAGTGCAAAAATCCTTAATCCTATGCAAAATTATCCTTTACAATTAATTATTGTTGGACAAAGCAGTATAGACAGCTGGTGAAGCTGCTTGAATTGAATTCAGAGCAAGTGGTTATCCATAGATTTGCGTTTCTGTTCAAAGTAACCTCGAAATAGAAGAGTGACCTACAGCTAGTACAGTAAGAAATGTCCAAAATATATCCTCTCAGTTTTACAAGCTTCATCTTTACACCTCCCCATACTGTTTCCTGCTTGCAGGACCATGACAAAACTGTATGAAGATGCTGAGTGGTCACATAAGGATATCGGAGAAATAATTATTGAAGCTCGGAAGCAAGCAGCCAAGTGCAAGATGGGTGCTTTTTGCTTGAGAAGTCTGAGGAATTATTACAAAGAGCTGAGTCAAAGAACCCAAGCAGGACATAAAACATCTTTTATTGATCTGTGGGGACTTATGATTGAATCGATGTTAAATGATGGGGTAATGTCTGCACAGCTATCTTCTCATAAAGTCGGTTACCTGATCTTTATGACCATTACAAGAAATTAAAATCCTAGGAAGAAGTACCTGGCCAGTATCTCTACACTTGGTATGCAGGCAGAGCACCATTTACTGCAGTAATAACTAAGAGATGCAGTGCATGTCTATAGTGAAGCCTAAAATGTGACTGAATACAATGTAGAAATGCTCAGACTAGTTCTAAAGTAACTGGCATGCTAATTAACCTTTGTAGCTGTCCAAGAATTTTTTGAAATTCTGAAGTGTTTTTTACAGCTTCAAACTTTTATGTTTCCACTGCTGTAATGTTTGCTATATTTACACAAGCTGTAATCATATACTGTACATACTGCAGATGTACTCCTCATGTAGTTACTGCACTTTGTGAATTAGCAGTGAGAAAATGTGTAGATCTGTCGCAGGAATAGTGATTTTGCAGGTGTTTTCAACTGCTTTGAATTTGATCTCTCAAGACTGCCCCTTCCTAATTCTGTTTTAATTACACAAGCAAAATTTTCCATGTAAACTGACAGACTGATGTCAGCTGGAGAAAAAACTATTTTATTTTAAAATCCTGTAAATGTTGTTTATATTTTGTCCTGGTGAAGCAGGAAAAATGAAAAAAACCCACAGAAGTATTTCTGTTTCATATCATATTTCATGTTGTATTTCTGGCTTCACTGCTACCTAGTAAAAAATTGCTAGAATTTCATTTGGCTGAAGTACACTCAATATATCCATTCCATGAAAAAGATAAGCTGCTAGTATTGAACAGCTCAAGGATTTTTCCTCTGTGGATGGCACCTTCCAATATGTTTCATGACTGTTTTTAACTAGAAGTGTCAGTAACACCAGACCTTGAATTCTGATGTTAAGCAGATGAAAGATATAATAATAGCAGAATTAGCCAGATCTGTTGTTTGTGTGTTGTCCCAACTCCCCTCTCCCTCCCCCCAAAGTTTTAACAATATAAATCTAGAACAGCATTTGAAGCATCTTATTCCTGGTGTTATACACTGAATGCGTGACATGGCTGGTTCTTATAACTAGAGTTATTCTCTCTCTCATGATGGTTTTCTTGCCCTCTTTATTGGTGATGTGGAAATAAAAACTGTAGGTGGAAATAAAATAATGTTCCATATTCAGACATTATAAGCTGATGTCTTTACGGAATGGATTATTGGCTAACCTTTTTTAATTCTTTTTTTTTTTTTTTTTTTTTTTTAATATACAGAAATGCTACCACAGGCTTTCTGATCAACGTCGGGCAGTGAACCATGGCCAGAACCCACTGCCCATCTACCTTGCTCTGAATGTCAAGGACAAAGTTACTACCAAAGATTTTAGAGGTAATGAGGTTCCAATTCTAGGAAGAGGGATTCATTTTTACTTAGGGGCTACAGTGTAGGTATAGATACTGTGAATAATGACAAATAGTTCTAAATTCTTCCTCCAAGCCAGAAGTCCTGTTCAGAGAATGTAAACAATAGCTGGGGAGCCATAGGATACAAAGCAGCAGTTTAATATTTTGTAAAATCTTCTGGCATGTAAACGTGCATATTCAGATATTGCCTTCAGGTGACCAGCACAGCCTAGATCCATAACACTGACTCAGAAATACTACCAGTTCTTAAGGAAACTGATTCCCAGAAACTTTAAGTTCACTTAATGAGCTTTTTTCATAGTTGACTAATGGTAATAAATGCAATAGAAAACAAACCACATTCTAGTCTACCTTTCGTAAGAAAACACCCCACTTTCTAATGAGTAGCTTAAAATTTCCCTCACCTCCTACATTATTCTTTCCTGACCTCATGAAAAGTGTGATCACTGTTTCAGTTTCCTGCTGGATCTGAGAGGCAGTGGTACGCAGGGTTTGCTTTGGGCTCATACTAAACCAGCCTACCCCCAAGGGCACTGAGGTTCACTCAGTGTCTGCTCATGTTGCTGCTTTTAACAACATTATGTCCTCTGGGCTGGTGGAGCTAACGCTTGTTGGTATGTGTGTTGGCAGAGTGGGTAGAGTTCACACCCTATGAGGTGGGCTTCCTGAAGTACGGTGCCTTCATTCGTGCAGAGGATTTTGGCAGTGAGTTCTTCATGGGTCGCTTGATGAAGAAGCTCCCTGAGTCCCGAATCTGCTTCATGCAAGGTAACTTACCAGCCTGGGGGAGTGGCACGTATTTAATACAAACACTAATGATTTGGGAAATTAGTCCCTAGCAAGCTGTAGTTTTGCATGTAGTAGCGGGGGCACTGGGTCACATCAGAGAGAGGTCAATACCTCGATCACTTCAATTCAGTATGTTTCCTGAGACTCACACACATACCCATGTTTTTATCACTGAGACTAAGGAAATGAAACAAAAAAAAATTAGTCATGCACCTTTGCAAGTGCTTTTAAAATATCACTTTCCCTTAGCTTGAATAGCATTTCAAAAGTTGCAAATCTGTGTGACTTGGCAGAAGCTGAAGGAAACAGTGACAGGAAATAAATAGAACAAGAAAGAGTGAAGGAGCTGGCTGAAAATAATCCTTTATGAACAGAGAAAATAACAATGCAAAATTTGTCTTTAAATATGTTGCTCTAAGTAAAACGTGGTGGGAGGAAAAGAAAGTTGAAATTTCTTCAGAAATAAGTTTTCATTATGAGTCAAGTTTAGCACTGAAATAGATGTCTGGGCCTATGTAAAAGCTGGATAGAAATGCAAAAAAGAAAAAAAAAAAGCTGTGGAAGGAGCAGAAGGCAGTTTTTTAATCAGTTCCTTATGTTTACCTCAGTAATGTCTATTATATATCTCTCATACTTCCTAGGAATGTGGAGTAGTATCTTCTCCAAAAACCTCCTGGATGCCTGGCATGCAGCGGACAATTCAGAGGACTTCTGGCACAGATGGACCCAAGACAAAGTAACTGAAATAGGTAAATCCTCAGTACCTTTTGACTTACGGCCTTCTTCTTCCAGGCCCCTCTGATAAAGTGATTGCACTCACAGTTCTCTGTTTTGTAGTGCTCTTGATCTCAAAGTAGTAGAGACACTGGGAATATAAAGTGATTTGATCTAACTGAATAGCCAATGCTTTGCTTAACCTGAGACTGGCATTGGTAAGTTTTACCATCAAAGAGACCTTGGTAGAAAGAAGATAGGGATAAATATTTAAGGTGTTCCCTGATGTGCTGAGTTAAAAGACTTGCAAAGAATTATTTCTGTTAAGGCTTCACGTCACCTCTACTTTTAGCCAGAAGGAAACTTGAGAGTTTTTTTAATTTTATTTCCCCTAAATTGTGCATCAAAATCTGTCTGAACTGCAAGATTTAGTAGACGTCCAAGGAAGTCAACAGAGTAGGGATGTATCACACCAGCTGAGAAAGGCAGCTTTGTAATAAAAGACCATTCCTTAAAAACATCCATGAGCACCTTCATGTTAAAATTCAAGCAAAGTCAGTGATTTCATGGTGAACAGATTTGGGTGACATTTCTATCACTTATTCTTCCTCCTCTTTGCTCCTGATCATATATGTGTGACTGTAATTCAACTGCATGTAATTTATGTCATGTATCTCTAGAGGAACAACCAGACTTGCCTGAGAAGCCCTATGAGATAGCTACATGCATGTTCACTCCTACAAGTGGCCTCTCCACAACCCTGCGGGATATTCTGACGGACCGCCCTGCTGTCTCCAAGTACCACAACTTCCTGAGGGGCTTCCAGATGCACAATGAGTACATCCAGCATGAACAGTTTGCAAAATGGAAAGGTATAGACAACACTCTTGCTCATGTGTCACTTCCAATATCGTAACTGTTGAATTCTGGGGTTGTTCAGTAGTGACAGTCCTTACTGGGAATAAATAACTAGAGATGGGTTTTGCATGTACAGAACACCTGCCATGGGTTTTGTGCAGCTCATAGGTTTGGAAAGACTGACAGAATATGTGTGGAGATGCTGAAGAAAGCTTTAAGATTACTGCATGATATCCAAAAGCAAAGGAAAAATCTGGAATAGGAGGGGAGCTTGCCATCCTTTTGTTTTCTAACTTCACTGATGTTTTTCTGCAGTTTACTAATAGCTCCAAATTTTATTCTTTAGACACTTTGCTGGACACCTCTCCTAATGATCTGAGAGGCCACTCAGAGCACTTGGAGTTGGTGGATGCAGCTTTCTTTTTTGAAACTAGCTGTCCACCCCTTATGAGACCAGAGAGGAAAGTGGATGTCATCATACACTTAAATTACACTGGCGGATCACAGACATTGGTGAGAAGTCAAAAATGTTATTGTTTAATAATGTTTTTTCCTTTGCTTTCTTTGGCTTTTGGATAGGTGTCTATAAAATGTTATTATTGGAAGTTTCCAAACCTTAGAAGAAGAGTAGAAATTCTCAGAGGGAAGAATATATCTGTTTTTTCTAAAATCACCTTTGGAAGAACCCTAAGTAGAATAGCCAGAACTCTCTGCTTCACCAATAACATACAGAGTGACACAAGGAAGTTATTATGGTTGTGCTGCAACTTCCATTACAATTGTCTATAAGATCTTACAGCACAAATATGGTTGGAAAAGATTTTTCTCTGATTCAGATGCAGAATTTATTTTGCATTTTCCTTAAATATATACTTTAATATTAAATATATATTTTTATTTGACTGTGTTTTTTATCTGACCAAGAACAAGGTGGCAAGTGAATAATTTTTGTCTTTGTTTTCATTTTTTTTTCAATGAATGCATTTTTTCCCTTAATGTGGTTATCTTGAAGCAAGGTATTGAATGTACTTACTGTATTTGCTGAGCTCTAATTATAAAATGGTTATATAGTTTTCAAAAGTGATATTCACCACATAAAAAGACATACTTAGAATTCCAAATGCATACTTGTGATTGTAAACCCGCCCCTGAAGTGCACCACAGAAAACACAAAGTTCACTTGTGAAGGTTCTATCATTGATTTCAAGTGGATGATACTTCAATGCTGTTCCTGCTCTGTAATGCGAGATGAAAAAAATGTTATCTCTGTTCTGCAGCTGGAAAAGTGCACATACAGTTCCTTGTACTGACATTTCTTTCTAGTAATCTGAAGTCTTTCAGAAATATTTAATTCAAACAAACTGGGTTGTTACTTCAGTGTATTGTTAGGTAATTTAACAAAGCTTGATCATCACAAGTGAGCTTTGTGATTTAGTTTTGTATTTTGAGATTTAATACTCATAAAATGTTTGAAATTTCACATTATTTCTAAAACTTGAAGTCTAAGATGGGGAAGTTGGTTTCAAAACCCTGCTAAAATCTTCTGAAGTCTACTCACAAGTTTCCACAGCTATATAAACAGATAGTATGGCTGTGAATCTTACTGTCTTTGACAAGAAATTTAGGATTGCAAATTGAGTTGTGTTCATATTTAAAAAAAAATTCTAATGTAATTCTCCTTTAATTAATGATGCTCTCTAACAATCTTTGAAATTACTTGCTTTCTTCCTAAGTTATACTTTGATTCTAGAAATGTGCCTTGGCACAAATTTAAACTCTCTTTGCCATCTTGATACCAGGTATTTTATTTCAAGTCTATCTTCAAATAACTCCTCAGGTAACAGGAGAATTAGGGACTGCATGTGCTCACATTATCTTCAATTTTACAGTGCTACTGAGTCATCTTGTGCAACTTAACATGAATTACAGGGCTTCAGAAACAACCTGATCTTGTGTATGTTTTCCATTTTTTATATTGCTGCTATTGGGTGATGACCAGCCTCTAAAGCAGGCTTGCAGCTACTTCTCAGAGCAGGGAATTCCATTCCCGAACTTTGGGCTGAAGGATGATGAGAAGAACCTGAAAGAGTGCTATATGTTTGATGGTGCAGACAACCCTGGAGCTCCTCTCCTGCTATACTTTCCACTAGTGAATGACACTTTCCAAAGATATGTAGCACCTGGTAAGTTAACATTATCCAGCTATTTTATTGACACAGTGAGTGTTTCGACCCTGAGTGTTTCTTCTTTATCCCAATACAAAAATCCTTTACTTGCTTGTTTCTACTAGTGAATACACTGCATAATGGGATTACACTATTTGTGAAATCTTGTGTATAGTTTGAGACTTGGTGCAGTTCAGAGAAAGAAGAAATGGATTCCTCAAGTAGAGGAACGGGAACTTATTTCTTCTTGTGGTCTCCAGAATTTTACTTCAGAGCGAAGAAGCATAGTTTTCAAATTATGTATTTTATGACAGTCAGATCTAGGAAGAACTACCTTTACAGTATAGAATGTTACTGAGGAGGACCATGGTGCTTTCTTTTTGGGTTGTTTAATGCATTGTTTGTATGTGCTGGGAAATGAAATCAATAGGATGGAAACTAAGACTTGTTAAATGCAGTCACAGTGTCCTTTTGGTCAGTGTTTTAGACACAGCCAGTGTTTTTATTATGATTTCCAAGGCAACAGATGTTCTGCCTCACCCTGTGCTGTACAACTCCTTATTCTTTCTACCATTAGTATATATTCTACTTGGGACCCATGGGGTAAGACTTTGAATGACCCTCATAAGATGGCGTGCTATGAGTCGACCAGTAGAAGGTACTAGTTGCAATGGAATGATGTCTAGTGACACTTGTTCATGAATTCCAAAAAGACTTAGTTCAGTAGATTTTTCAGACATCAGAGCGCTGCACTTGTGCTTGCAGCCACATCTGCAATCTCTCTAAATTATTCTTGACATAGTCTATCGGAGGACTATAATTCCCTGGGACTATACAGACTCCTCCTTTTCTTCCGACAGGCATGTCTCGCAGTGCTGCGGAAATGGAACAAGGCAAGGTTGATCTCTCCAGTTTCTCCTCTCCATACTCCACAAGGGAGGTGTCACTGAAAGCAGAAGATTTCAACAAACTCCAGAAGCTGACTACTTACAACATAATGAACAATGAAAACGTGATTCTTCAGGCCTTGCGCATGGCTGTGGCTCGGAAGAAGCAGACTCTGAGCCAGTCTGTACCACAGGCACAGGCCACTGGTTGAACAGTATTTACTCTCTTACTAAGTATTTATCACAACTGCGCAGAATCATCTATCAAATGCAATAGCTACTTCACTCATCCTGGGGAGTGCCATTTATTTCCATATAGCCTTCTCATAAAAAAAAACTCCAAAACTTGAAATACTTCGGAGCCACACAGTTCAGTTTACTAAAAATAGTTGCTATTTTTGATCAGGAATTTTGATATCAGATGGACTGGACTGATGTTAATACCATGTTATTGTTATGTACAGAATGCAAATTCAGCTGTGTCTGATAGGGAAGTAGTTTTAACTTTTTCTCTGCACTCTCTTCTTGTTTTGGTGGTTAGTATTTTTTCATATGCAAAATATTCTAGCATTTCATTGAGACTGCTGGTAGCAAATCCATGAAGCCCATAGAAGGTGGTGACCAAGCAGTTTCAATTAAAATATTTTATTTGGTTGTAATAACTTGAATTAAATGGTGTTCTACCTCATAACAGTTTTGTTTCTCACACATGTTTTTTTTGTCATTAACTGTCATGAGTTATCATATCATACTTAATTTTTCAGCCGTGAGTGATGGATATATATATCTATTTATATAGAGAGAGATGGTGGACTTTAGGTCTTCAGTGACACCTTTTTTTATCAATTAAATCAAACTTTTGAATTTGTTTTGAAAGGCCATTGCCATTTTCTCCTACTGTCAACCATGTTCTGTCCCAGATCACATACGTGTGCTGCAGTTATCTCCCTGGAAAGCAATTTTGCTTCAGCGTTGTCTGGGACTTGTTTGGTGTAGTGAGTTGAAATATTACCAAAACAAATAGCACACGAGGGGAATAGTGAGGTTTATGGCAATGGCATACACAGAATCACACTGTTGAAATGGAATGAGGTAATATTTTTTTCGCTGTTTCACACTTGTTAAACAACTGTAAAAAGTGCAATACAACTGATAGGTATGCTAGTGAAACATAATATGTTATAATTATCACGAACTAACCTAGTCATTTGACAAGTACATTGAAATGCAGTGGCTAAGAGGGAAAAAAAAAAAAAAAAAAGCTGGCTTAAATGCACACAAACACACGACAGCTCTCAAACATCAGCACAACTACCGCAGAACAGATGAAGAAACACATCCAGATCATTTCCTGGGAATGCACTAAATGATGTGTGCACACACCTGGTGAGGGCAACCTGATGAGCAATCCAGAAACAAAACACAGCACTCCTTTTCAAGCTGTACATGAGACCGGTTTGTAACACAGGAAGTGATTACGTGTTGTTCCAAAGAATCAAGAGCTTGTCCACCAAAGTGTGGATGTTGGTCAATCGTCATTGCATCTGAGTGTGGGTATATAGCATAATAATTATCTTACATTTCTTCCTCTTCAGCTAATGAGAATTTTATAAGTAAATCCTTTGCTGTTCTGAACATTTTTTTTTCAGATATTATGAAAAAAACTGTTTTGGTTAAAAAAATAAATAAGCTCGTGTTTGGAGAAGTGAATCTACTCACACAACAGTGAAGAAAATTCAACCAGAGAAGGAAGTGCAGTTTCTGTTTCTGAAACAAATTTTTCCTCAGAGGCAAATTATTGGAGAACAACAGTCTTTTCTAGAATTAGAGCTTGTCTTTTTGGCATCAGACCAACAGGAGGGTTGTGAAACATGGGTAAGAGTTGGCAGCTGGGCTTTTGTCAATGGCCAGCTAGGTTGAGAGCTACAGGAGTCTCTCACCAACTTGTGTAGACAAGACTTTTTTTCCCCACATTTCCCAGAAAGACAGTTTCTCTCTTATCTTCTGCTGTCTAACCAGTCTGAAGATGGCAGTAACAGGAAGAAGCAGATGCTCACCGTTTACCATGAAAAAGTCCTGAGACAAGTCAAGCCTTAACTCGGAATCACAGAATGGCTTAGGTTGGAGGGGAACTTGAAGGTCATATAGTTGCAAGTCCCCTGCTATAGACAGGGCTGCTACCCACCAGATCAAGCTGCCCAGGGCCCCATCCACCCTGGCCTTGAATGTCTCCAGGAACGGGGCATCCATAGTTCTCTGGGCAGCCTGTGCCAGCGCCCCACCACCCTCCGAGTAAAACATTTATTCCTAGTGCCTAACCTAAACCTCCCTTCTTTTATTTTAAAGCCACCCCCCTTGTCCTAGCACTAACTAAGCCTTGTCTTATCTAAGATGGTAAAATTCTGGCCAAAAAACTTTCCTGACAAGTGGCAACAGCTGAAATGTGAATCTGAACTGGCATACCCCAGGAGCTCACAAACTGATGCAGTATTCAGATGTTACAAAATAACAGCAGGACTAAATGACAAAGGTTGATTCCGTCCTGTCCCTGGCAGACATTAAGGATTCAGTCACTATGCCCATTTCAACTGTTCAGGTTCCTTCTTTTGAGCTTTTCAGTGTCTTTTTGGATAGAATATCAGGCCAGAACTACTCTATTTATTACATATTTTCCCAATGTTTGCAGAAGAGGAAGGCAGGCATGGGTACTGTGAGAATACAATATCACCTCTAGCTGTTCTCAAGTGAATGCCTCATTCCAGACATCTGGGCATGTTAATAGCTGGACTCATGGAAGGGCTGTTTACTCACATATCTGCCCTATTTGGAGGAAAATGTGCTCTTTTTTTTTTTTTTTTTTTTTTTTCTAGGTTTACTCATTTTTTTGTTTGTGGGAGTGTCCTGAAAGCAGGAAAAGATACAACCAAGATGATCAAATACATATATAAAAGTGAGGAAAAATCCAACAGAAAGTTACTCTGCCCCTCCCACCTCAAAGAAAAAGAAACTAATATCTGGCTGAATTTTGGAGTCTTCAAAAGTTTTATCCAAAATCCTTTTCACTGTTGATTACAGGGCTGTAGACTGTTTTTCTTCAGCTCATGCATAACTGCTGTTGTCTTCCCTATTTGTGCATTGTTAGATGGTCAGGTCACGGGTATCCATTCTTATGCTGTGTGCTACTGCACTCTTACCTTGATTTGCTAATAAGTCTAAGTGCCTTGATGTGTACAGCCTTCCCTCAACACACACCCATGGTGTTCAGATATCAGACTCCACAAATTCCCTTCCCTTCTCTGTTTGTACTTTCCCTTTCAGGCACTAAAGAAGGTGGGGCATGGATAATCCACTCGCTCTTCAACAGGTGCTTCTTAAAATTTGCAGAGGTACTTCATGAGTCACTGCCAACTGTTGCCTCTAACACTGACGTGACACCCATAGCTCACTTGTATGCAGCTGGGAGCACGATGGGATCATACTGGAGTGCTCACGAGGTAAGAAATTCAGACTGTAATCCATTAAAAGCTGAAGATGGTCAGGAATGGGTTTGAGATTGGGACTCTTGTTCTTCAGAGAGGTCTTGGGAGACGATAGTCCAAATGAATGCATGTTTTTGCTTAGGTTATACAACCTGGTGGGTTTCCTGATATCGGTAGCTCTGTGGAGGCATTTTTGGTAGTGAAGAGAAATTGAGATGCATTGGGTGATCATGTACAGGCTAGGAAGCAGTCTGAGGTACCAGGAGTTTGCTAGAGACGTGATAAAGTGTTCAGAGACCTTCAGTGTGGGACTCTCATGGCTTAACATATAAAATGAACGAGAGTCTAACTAAACTAGCTACACAAACATTAAGGATCCTATAGGCTCAGCCTTTCAGAAGGAAGGGGGACTAATGAACAGAGTCTGGGAATGGTCTCTGTATGGAAACTGTGTTTAAAGGAGAAAATGCTCCCCTACTCATCCTCTCTACTCTTTCCCCTGTCCTTAACCACTGAAACAGCCTCATGAGAAGGGGCAAAACTATACTTTTCTTGATGATGAAGGACAGGAGAATTATTCTTCCAGTTTTGCTGCATGACTTGGAAAATTGCAGTAAATGCTTATGTGAGGGCAAGCTTTTTGAAGCAGAGATGTTTCACTAATTCTGCAGGTAATCGTTTTGTCATTGTCCTGCAGTGTGAAGAATGCCCATGCATCTCCCTCTCTGTAAAAATCATAAGGATGAGAAATCTGAGAAAGGCAGATCTATGTGAGTATCACAGTCTTTCCTTGCACTTCCCAGTAGTTCAGTTCTGAAAGCAGTGAGTATAACTGAGCACTGTAACTTGTGTCTGTGTATGAAGTGTCACCATGGTTCCAGATAGTGCTGTATATTTGAATTAGGACTAATCTTAGAATACAGTCTGTTATAAACAATACCCTTTAGTTTACAGAAGTGTTGCTATTAATGGAAATATCAAAGGTCTGCCAGGGTACAATGTGAGGTATCTTAACAGCTGAAAAGCTTCAGAACCAGTTTTGCTGAACAAATGCAGCTGTTAATTATCAGTTACGTTTTGTTATGTGCTGTAATGAAGGCTGCACCTCTAATTCTAGATGAAAATGCCAGCACTGACAATGAGTGGCTGCTAGAGGCTGTGGGGTAACACAGGAGCTTTACTACCATCTCTCTGTCTTTGATAGACAGCAGAAATACATTCAGGCACTTCCACATTTCTGTATTTGATTAAAAAAAAAAAAAAAGAGCATGATGAGCATTATATACTATATGAGTTTGTTGTCAGACAACTCTTTCTGTGAAATGTTTACTGAAATGCATTTGAAATACCAGACTTTCAAGGCAAAAACAGTATGACTGAAATGTTTCTGGGGGCTTGGTGGAATTGTGTGACAGTGGAAGCGAAGACAGAAAATCTTGGTAGTTACTGAGGTAGGAGAAAACAAGCTGCAGGACAGCTCAAATATCTGTCTTGGGGAGAAGGAACAGGGCAGGAAGGCAATGGGAAGGAAGTGGTTAGGAATCTTTATATATTACGTAAACACAAGCGAACTCAGCAAGAGTATTTGCCTCCATGGAGACTATACGGCTTTCAGAAAAACACTGGATTGACCCTAAAGGTTTTGCTTACTTTTTTTTTTGAAAGGCTACTATGTGTTGTCAAAATGTCAAAAAGTGAGAAATTAGTCACTATTAAGGAGAAAGCTGAGATAAAGTAATTTTTCAAAACATAATAATAGATTTACATCATAATTCAATGAAACTGACAATAGTATCTCTAACTAAAATTACAAATAATTTCAGGTCTAGAATTAGTCTTTGCTCAGGGATTATTTTGGATAATACTTTTTGTGGAAATGCGTTTGTCATTTAATTCGTGAATTTACTCACATATTTGTAAGCAGCTGAAACATTTGGCTTAATACATATTTTAGGAAAAGTATAATCCAACAGTTGCATTTCCTACACAGTTACTTGTTTCAATCACTATTTTTGTATAATTTAAAGTTATTAAGAGAGAAAGAGTTGCTGACAGAGTTGAAAGGTGGCGCAGAAATAGTTCAAGCTGCAATAAGCCATCACTGCATTGATAGAGTCAGAATCTGATTAGGTCAGGCTGCATTTTTTTGGAGGACCACATGTCAAAGATGAGGATACTTTGCTTCCCTTTGTCTGTGGCACTTTGCAGCTGAAGGAGAGACAGCTTCCTCCTTTGTGCAGAGGGACTGCTACCCACAACCCACAGCATTCATTCATCGTTAGATCTTGCACATATTGTATAATATGGGTCTTGTTTTTCACGTTACAGGATGTCTGTGGCAATCTGTTATGATCACAGTGTCCTGAACTTTTCCCTTCATGTCAGATAAAGGGTCATATTTGTATGTGGTGACAGCATAATAACAAAAATTAGGCTACTAATGTAGGCTACAGGTGCATGTTGAAATCGGATACGACTAAGGCTTACTCATGAATCAAAATGATTTGCTCCTACGTTAAGTAGAACACGGCATTCCTAAGACGCTGTTGCAATTTTTGCACGTTTGAGTTTGACAGATTTTCTATGAAAGTCGTAAGAATGGTGCTACTAGAGCTGTCATCTGGCTTGAGAATCTGTTCTCAGAAGTGGACAGCAGATTCTCTTGGACAGGACAAACACCAAGATGTTCTTTTCCCTGCCTCGCTCACCCAGGAGATCTGTGGCTGATGAGGTCTGTAGCTCAGAGATCTGGTCTTGGAGGCCACCAGAGGGTTTCACTTTGGTACCTTACAGCTCACTTTGCAGTGGATGGGGGCCCAGATTCCTCAGTGTCACAGGAAAAAAACGCGAACGCTTTCAGGGTGTTATCAACTGTAGGGAGGTCTGTGTGTTTATATTGCTGATTAAATAGTTATAGCCATTTTTTTTTTCTTTCCCTTATTTAGCAGAAATACCTGCTAGAGAAAATCTGATATTTTCTGGCTGACCTGAAAAGGCCCTTTCTGTGCATTTATTTAGGGTTCCCTCTCAAACAAAGACAACTGCCCCCGTGTATTTATTCCAGATCTGGCTTTTAAACTGTGAAAACTGTGTGGCTATCATGAACCTTCAGAAATGTATCCATTACACCTGCACAACATGGCTCTGCTGCCTGGATGGTGCTCTTTTTCTGCAGCTGTACGGGGTGGTATGTAGAGATCTGTGTTTTTAAGTGCCTGAAGTCCTAACATCAGTCATCAGGCTGGCTTGAAGAACAGGTGAAACAAGGAGCTGTGACACATTTCTAGGGCAGATACATGAACATGGCTGCTTTCTACCAGCAGAGACGAGCTGGCCTTGCTGCTGCCACTCCTGGGAGAGAAGTTAGCTGTGTCAGCAGGAACCACTGGGTGCAGAAGTAACAAGGTGAGAAGGGCCTGTGCTCTTCCCATTCCTGTATTCCCTGTGCGTAATGCACAACAGCTGCACTGGATTGCACCAAAGGTGTTTCCTGCCCAAGTATGAGAGAGGCCAAAGACAGGTGCTGTGATCTCAGTGCCTCATCCCTGTAATGGCAAAATCAGTTTAACTTTCAGTACTGTGGCTTCCAGTGGCTTCCTGTGATCTTCCCTTGCTCTTACTGTCAGTTGACATGATGGAGATTGGCTTTCAAAAGGCTCCTACTGAGTGTAGGAAGAAATCAGTTGTTGCAAAAGTCTTGTTTGCCAAGGGCTGGTCCACAATCCAAGATCTTCATAGGAGGGCTCAGTCTTCATCCCTAAGTTGAGGGGATAGCTGAGCCATAGGAGGGCTCGGTCTTCATCCTCCCACCCATTTCTTCACAGACCTCTTTGAAGCTACCTTTATGCAGAATGCTGCATTTCCACCACATGAGAGTTTCCTTCTGGAGAGATTTACCTACTGGCCAAGTACAACTGCATTTCAACCCACATGCTGATTGTAACAAGAATTAGACCCACACTGTGCAAATTCCCCAGTGCAGATTTTATTTTCAGCATGGCTGTTTCATGCACAGAGGTGCAAGAATGCAAAGTAAACACTCTGGCTACAAGCACGAAGCCTTGACTGCTCAGCAGCTGCCACATGTGAGGCCTTTACATTGTGTTTGCAATTAAGTGCTGGCCGTAGCCTTTCTGCAGGCAGTGAATTTTGAACATTCACTCTGATAGCACCCATGCTGCTCTTAAAGATGCTGCTGCTGTTGTGCCTGTGACCACATCTGCTTTAGCTTTCCCTCTCAGCCCAGAACCTGTAGTGCAAACAGGTTGCAGGTTGCTTGCCTCAGCTTGCGTGCTGTGCTGCCTGGCTTGTGGGAGCAAAGTTAGAACTTGCTGTCCCTGTGCTTACACCTGGGCCCCAGTTGCTTCACACATTTGGTAGATCTGTTTTATCATGGCCTTTCCTGTAGGGTTCACTGCTCTTTGGAGAGGGAAAATATATATCTTCTACACTGCAAACTCTCTCTCATAAAAGCGAAGCCTGTTTGTTTCACGGGCTGCAAGTGAAATATCAAGTAATCGCTGCTACATGCATATATTTCACAAAAAATATTACGGTTAGGAGCAACAAAATGTATTTAACATTAGGTTGCCTTGCTTTGTATTATCAAATCTCAAGGTTCTAGAAAGTGTGCACTGGAATGGCCCAGAGCTACAATTTTAAGTTTTTTTAAATGTGAAAACATAATTCTCACTTAGCATTTCATTAGATAAAGCCTTATATTTGTCTTTACATGTTGTTCATGAAATTATAGAATCATTCATTTTGGAAAAGACCACTAAAACCATCTAGTCCAACCATCAACCCATCCCATCACGCTCACTAAACTCCCCTCAGTGTCACTGCTACCCATTTCTTGAATACCTCGAACAATGGTTACTCTACTGCTTTCTTGTACAGTTATGGTACTCAACCTGGGTCTTGTTGATGTGTAATTTCATAACATACTCCTAATACTGCACTGGTCATTAATTTTGAAATTTGGAAGGCAGTATCACTAATTTTTTTTTCCTGTATATGACTAGGTTCTGGGCAATACCACCATAGTAAGAAATTCCCTTTCACTTCTTTCTAAAGGAAACTGGTAGGGAAGGTATGACTGAAGACATGATAAACAAACTGCATATGTTGCTTCTTACCTTTTCAACTGCCCACAACATGGCTATGAGAGGACAGCAGAAGCCATACGGTGAAGTGGGCAGGCAGGCAGCATAGATAAGCTAACCAGCACTAAAGCTTAGGTTGAGATCACTTTCCTGTTAAAATAAATGTGGTCACCTAGGACAACATAGTCCTCAGAAGAGCATTTTTGTCTTTGCAAAGCATCTAATATAAGTTTCTCATGATACTGGCTGTTCAGGCAGACTGCATTTGTGTTGGAAGAAGTCCTCACGATAGATGAAGAGAAATGCTTGGCAATAGGAATCTGAACAAAGACATAGTTATGCAGGTAACTACAGAGTTGAAACAAGTCCTGTGAACAGTGATTTCTTAATTGGTTAAGAAACATAAACAAACAAATATGAGAGCAATTGCTGATCACCAGAAACTCCTTCCTATGACATCATACCCAAAGGTGGGACTTTCTTACTGTAATTGTAAGCTGTTCGGATCAGGATCAAAGTCTAACTGAATAACTACTAAGGCACTTGGCAAAATGGAGCTCTGGTTCTGACTGATGTTTATCATAGAAAACTAATAACCACAGTTAATAGTATGAACAACTAAAATGAATGAGTGATCTCAATACTGTCTGAATCACCTTTGATGTTGCATCTATTCATAAACCCTTTCCCTTCTATTCGGTTTTCTCTTGGTTTTCATTCACTCATGTTATCCAACTCTGCTCTCAGTCTTCCTCAGTTCATTGCTACCGTCTCTATACATGCTAAAATCCAGTTTCCCTCAGATCAAGTGCAAGAGACTATTTCTCAGTCTTTCACTCTCCTGTTTCTCAAGCCCTTAGCAGACTGTTGGAAACACCAAGGAGTGTATCATGTGCAGTATTTTGCTTGTTGCTTCGTATACTGTATTTATTTGTACACTGTATTTTTATACTATTGTATAGTATTCTGTAGAGTGTGAGCAGTGTAGAGATGAAAAACCTGTGCTGTGACTTCATAGCATCATAAACTGCCACTAAAAGACACAGTGCTATGTACAACCAAGGAGCTCAATAAAATGTTATTTTCTTAGGAATCTTCATCAGAGCACCTCCTTGAAGGTGAGAAATACGTACTGCCAGGTATTAATGAATTGTACATAGGCACACATGCATCTTGCTATTGCTGTGCTGGCTTCTGTGTACTTCCTGTGTGCAAGAACACAACGCTGCTTTGGTGGTGAAAGGTATTGTACAGAATGTTCCCTTGTGATTTGCTGTGGACTCATGATGTAACCTTGGAGAATATGCTTTTATGCAGAGCTTTAGTTCCTTGTGAGAATGGCATAGAGCTGCAACAGGGAAGGTTCAAGGTGGACATCAGGAAAAAGCTCTTCACCAAGAAGATGTTCAGGTACTGGAACAGCCTCTGCAGGGCAGTGGTCATGGCAGTGAGCTGACAGAGTCCAAGAAGCATTTGGACAAAGCTCTCAGACATATGGTCTGATTTTTGGCTGGGCCTGAGTGGAGCTAGGAGTTGAACTCAATGATTCTTATGGGTCCGTTCCAGTTTGGGATATTCTGTGATTCTATGACTGATCTCTAAAGGAAGGACTGCAGAAATAGCCTTAGGTGCCTCACAGAGGCATTAGGAGAATGAACTGGTTTACTGCCTGAAGGACTGGTGAAAAACAGCTACAACCTTTGATAGCTGTGTCAGGCTTGTTCCTGTCTCAAAGGCAAAAGCTGAGAGCAGCTACCATGCTCTTACAGTTTACCAGCACAGGTGGTATTGCAGCTGTTGTGCTTTACTGAACGCAGATGAACTTATAAAGGCCTTTTGTGATGGTGCTACTTGCACTTAGTAGACTGCACTATCCTCATATTCGGAGGAGATCTAGTTAATAACTGGTTGAAACATGTTTTTAATTTTTAAAATATTTTTTTTTATGTCAAAAAGTGTTTTAAAACAGTTTTGAAAAGGGTGGAGGCATTGAAAATGAGGGGAAAGCTTGGGTGGAGAAGAGAGGCTGGGTTGAGTAGTTGACAGTGTCAGCAATGCAGAACCATGTATTTTGAGAAGACAGAGGTCCGTGCAGAGATTCATGGCCCTTCATTCCTTCTCTGTCTTGCAGAGCTGGTAGGCTGTGGCAGACTGCTCAGGACATGGCTTTGTAGCTTGAGCTTGGAAGGTGTAGCAAGCCTGGATACCTGGTGGACATTTGTGCAGAGCTGAAATGCATTTCATAGAATGTTGTGCTTATAAGTAACACAAATAGCATAAACCTATCTTGAAGTTTCTTCAGTTTCTTTCAAACGTATGCAGGCAGCTTCAGTGGTTGTTATCAGACAATTGCGTATGTCCTCAGGTTTCTGAATTGGCATTCTGTATTGGCAAATATTCTTGGCTGTCTGTGTAATACCTTCCTATGGCATACGAAACTTAAGTTGAGCATTTTTTTTCCCCATGCTTACAGTTTTCCACATCTTAGAATTTCTTGCTTCTTGGCATTATTGATCACCCTCGATAAGTATCATATTTTTACTTTATATCCTGCTTTACATTATACTCTATACAATGATGTATTGAATTTAAGACCAAAGATTACCTTGTCTGACACTGCGCACTGACCACGAATGGAATGTCAGCAGATCGGTGTTAGTTGTTAGGTGGTACATTCAAAGATGTTGATAAGGAACATGAAGATTGATACAGATGGTACTTACTTCAAGATTTTTGACCTAGTTCTCTGATGAAGAGAATGTGGTACAACTTCTTGTCTTCAGTATTTTAATGCGAAAAATATAATTTTTGTTCATTAATTCTTACACACCCTTGAAGAATCTGCAGAATTTGTTCTAATGTCTGTCCTATTCTGGTTTCATTAGGACAACATTATTTGCAGACCATCCACCTGCGAGTAAGCAGTGTGACTGATACCGTAATCAGTGATTCCTTCCTTCCTGCACCCAATGAGCAGAGAACATTTGGTTTTATGCATGTGTGCTCCTTCAAAGGCACTTAGATGAGATGAATGTGGTGCTGAGGTGAGCCTTATGCTAAAAGCGCAATGTAGTAAGGCTTGTGGTGTTAGTCCCTGTTCAAGTTGATTCTCAAGACTCAGAGTAGTGCGAGGGAAAGCCTTGCCCACAGGCAAGGTACACAGAGCTTGAGGACCTTTATCAGTGATGGTCTCCAGAGAGAAGCTTCATTGATTACCTTGTAGGTAATAACCAATAACCCAGATTTGATTTACTGTTATGTAGGAGGCCAATGTAAAGAAGAGAGGCTAGACTTAACACGGCTATGATGGTCTGCATAGCTGAAAAGGGATGTGTAAGTGTGTTCATGAGACTGTGGCTTCTCTCCTGAGTATTTTATCTCATTGTATTAGTTGTATTCTTTGCAGAGCCTATAAGTAGTGCTGCAATAGTAGCTAAACTGGCAATCTTTTGGAATGTGTACCTGGCAAAGTATTCATCTGTGCCCATTCGTCTAGTACCAATCTTTACTACCTTCCTTTCAAGAATTCCCTTCCAGTTTAAGAATGAAAACTAGAGGGGTCTTGAGTGTAATTTTTTTTTTAAGCCATTATATATATTTGTAATATTTTCATTCATTCTTTTTCACAGGAAAGTTGCTGTAGGCTCCTAGATTAGTTGACAGTCCCAGAGGATTCTAGTCAGAAGTGTGAGCTTATTTGATTTCATTGTGAATGCAAGTTTAGTTGTAGTCTTGCTATAAAAGATAGTCTGGAAGCTGTTTGTCTATATGCAGTTTACTTTCACATGAAAGAAACTGACAGTGACATTTTTGTAGAACAGACATATAAAATTAGAAGACACAACTGACAAAAGCAAAGCATGTGTTTGCAACACATACAACTGGTAGTATTTACGGCAGGATGAACCAACGCTGTGTTGTCAGCTTTTAGTCCAGACTGAATGAACAAATCAAACTGTAATCTCTATGTTTACACCTGGTAGGTCCAAAATTCAGTTCATGAAATGGTGACTGAGACTTACAAGCTGAAATTTCAGGCACATTAAACCCATTTATGTTGTGGTGTAAAACACACCCTTGCTTCCAGTGAGTTGTCCCAGTGTGTTATAGAGTTTTCTTGCCAAATTAGTTCATCAGCTTTGACATCTCTACTTTAATACTGGCTGCTGTGAGCCATCATGTGAGGGAATGAATTTAGTTATTGCACCCCACTTTTTTATTTAATTATGATGATATGCCTTATTACTTCCATGATGTTTCTTCAGGCACAACTCTTTCATCCCCATCATAAAAAATCAAAAGAAATCTGCATCTATTTATTTTTACTTATGTGTATAGAATCTACAGAATCTGTGTATTTTTCAGTGCTACTTCCTCTAAGTGTGACTTTGGGATATTTTTGACCTTGCACATTGTATTTGCAAATATTTTCTGCTTCTGGTTTACACCAAACCCAGACAATGGAAAACACCTCATGTCAACCAACTGTATTTACTATTTAGGTAACATGATTTATCTCTGTTGCTCTGGGGGAGTTGGAGTGAAATGGTCAAGTTTCAGCACAGCTGTTTGTGAGAATCTCTGCACTGTATGGCTTTGCTTTTTGTATTGTTTCCTTTTGAGAATTATGTTGAGCTCATACACAGATACCCTAGGTATGGATCTAGCTCATGTTATGTGGACGTTGTGCGTATTTGTAAGGAAAAGGTGGCCACTTTCCCAAGGAACGTACAGTCTTATTCTATACATGTAAAAGAAGGAGGTTTGCAATTACTTTGGAGATAATGAGGCCTGTCAGCACCCAGATACTATATTAGAATATGTGACTTGGACTGGTGTGTACAGTACAAGGATTTCTCTGTTGCTTCCTCCTGTGACAGTCAGAGCTGGGAGAGAGACCAGTTAGTTGGTTTCCATGTAAGATAATTGACATGCCATGATTATTCTGTTTATTGCCTTCCAGCGTAAACACAGGTATCACATGGCAGCGAGTCCAGATTCCATTCAATATGTTTGTAGCTTCATCTGGAAAGGTCCTCTTCTTCTGAAGCAGGATCCGATTTACCTTATCCGTCACTGATACGTATCTAGGTAGGGGTGCCCTCTGAAATGAGTTAAATTATAAAAACCTCTCACTAGAGCTAACTCTTTTAGAGCTGGAGCAGTTTTCCTAAGATTTGTCTTTATTTCCATCCTGCCATACTGAGACTCTAATCATTGTCCTCTTTATAATAATCATTTAGACATTCCAGCTCCGGCTGTTACCATATACTGTGTCAGTCTTTGTTGTTGAATTAGCAAACTCAGTTTCTCGTATGCTAGGCTGTCTAAACCAATCCTCTTCCATCTGGACATATTTAAATTCAATAGCTGGTAACAGTTAAAGTCTTTTTTGGTAGGAGGAAGAAAGTGGGAGAGAGCTGGAGCATGGAAGATATTGAGCATCCATTTGTTCCTGTGCATGAGTAAGAATGTATGCTAAGAGATTTTAGTCTCCTGCATTTACAGCTAGCATTGTGTATTTGGGATCTGGTCCAAAAGCTATGTAAATCTGTGTTGTGTGTGTGTAAGTTATCAGATAAATCCTGCAACAATGTAGTTGTGGCATAATTTGTTTTTCTTCATGCAATGATCTGTCTGTTTCAGATTCAAATGCCTTTATCTGCGTTCTTGTCTTGGGCTATGTTGAGACTTGGTGATTACTGACTGAGCTGTGGGAGTTTGTTTTTCTCTTATTAATAGCGAACAGTCTTGCTAAAGCCTGGAGTAACTTTTCAAGTTTGCTATAGTTCAGCTGTGTTCAAAAAGAATGACATATGGAAGAAAGTTCTTACGGCAGCTCTGCCTAGGTTTGAGTCACGAGTTTAGAAGTGGCCACTTTGATACTCTGAGAATATTAAATGTCCATCTTCTCAAAGGGGATTCTTAGTATTTATGACAAAAGGATATCCCAGACTGTAAGTGAATAAATTCTCAGAAATACACATACCTACTTATTTGACACTGCCAGAGGATTCGCCTCTGCAAAATCAGTATTCTCATTTTCACTTATCAAAACTCAGTGGAAGAATTATCAAAAATATTGTGGTGGAGGGAGGGAGCTAAATAAACTCTTTTGTGACCTCCTTCGACAATAAATTGTTATATAAAGGTACATTATGCATATCCTGTATCTAAATCTATAGTAATAAATCTAAATTTTCTTAATACTAATTACTGGTATAGAGATCTCCATTTGGGATGTTCGCATCATTCTTTCCTTCTATGGACAGCAAGGAGGAAAATATCAAATGCATGCTGAAAATCTGGAAGATGTTTAATGTTCAGATTTTATCAGAAGACTTGAAAGAAATCCTACATAATGTGATCCCGTAAATTGCTTTAAGCAATACCTATTCATTGCCACATAACACCACAAGGATAAAGAAAGTGTGGAGTGAGAAACAAGGGACTGATAGAGAAAGCAAAACAATTGCTGATAAGATACTCTCTTTTTGTGGGTTGGTAATACTAATAGTGGTAGTTATTTTTTGTTTTGTATGTTGCTTTTAATTGTGGAATATCAAAACAGGTTACAAATGAGGAAATGATCATTATCACTGTTTTATTGGTGTGAACATACAGATAGAAAAGATATATTTAAATCTAGGCAATTGCCCACAGTGACCTAGCACCCTGGAGCAGAGCTGGGATTGGAGCCAAAATGTCATGAGCCCTTTTCCAGTAGCCTACCCACTTGGTCATCATGCTGCCTCCCTGCATGTATCCCACAGTCCCAAATTGCCTCTTAGTCCATCACATCTAACCTGTTACCATGATCACAATTTTTTTCTAAGGGCTGGAGAAATTAGAAACAGCTGTGGTTGTTCAGCAGACAAAAAAACAAATAAATAAATTGTGTAGAAGTGAATGCCGAGCAGTGTACAGAACCACAGAATAGCAGATTTGCTCCAAATGGGAGGACTAGAAAGGGTGAAAAACAGTGCAGAGAGAGTGATTCCTGCTGTATTTTTCACTGTATTCTCAGGATCTCATTAAGACAGGTTCATGAGATATCAGCTCTTTCCTGCACGTAGGAAGAGATGCACAACACTGCTCCCTGATAAACAACAACAACAACAAACAAAACAACAACAACAAAATAATCTTAGAAGTGAGAATCCTAACCAAGAAATGCTTTAAATACATCAGGTTAACACACAGATGGAAAGTTAACTGTACAGACCTACAAGTACCCAGCTTGCCTCTCACCTGAAAGCTGCAGCAATCCCCAAGACTCAGTTGGTCAATACCTTGCAAAGCTGTGTTTCCCTGCTGCAAGGCTACTTACCTCCATCTGAGGAGGAGGCAGTTCCTGGGAGTTTGCCCCAGTGCAACCTGCATGTATTATGAAGTTTTAATGCTATATTTTATCTCATTAGACAACCTTGTGTTCAAACCACATTTAAGGTAATGCTACACTAAGAAATTAGAAGTTTCTTCACAGTGGGCAAAGATTGCTCTTTATCTAAAGTGCTTGAAGAGTTAACTAGTTAATTGCCCTTAAAAAAGGTTCTCAAAATGTAAACCTTCACCACAACAGGTCTCTTGATTTCCCACAGACTGGGGATGTATCAGTGATAGGTTTTGATATGTAAAACGTTTTTTTTCCTCCCACCAGCTCCCTTTATTTCAGTAGCTTCTTTCAGTTTCCATTAATCATCACAGCTTCAGCCTCCTAGACAGGATAAATAGTAGTGAGTGCTGTTGAGTAAAGATCTATAAGGAAAGTATTAAAGCAATATCTCCTTTTTGCAGTTTACTGTCTATAAAGTGCTTATGTTCTTAGATTTTTTTTGTAGTTTGTTAGTTAAAACATATCTTTTTATATCCAGTTAGTCAAGCGGATTGCTATGTAAGCCTGTCCTTGCCCACTGCTTCCTCTGAGACTGTCCGGACCAGAACCATCAAGAACTGCAAAGATCCAGTGTGGAATGAGACATTTTGCTTCAGGATCCAGAGCCAAGTAAAAGTAAGATGCAAAGTGGATTTGTTTTTCCTACTGGGGCAGAGATCTCATTGTGTGATCTGTTTGTAGGGTACCATAAAAAATATTTGCAAGGGACTTGAGGGATGTGAGTAAGTGAATGTAAGAACAGCATGCAGTAACAAAATTAGATTTTATTTTGTGATGTGTAGAAAGTAGTTCAGATTTCACAACTATTCGCATAGTGTTCTATCATTTTTTCCTTTTTTCTTCCTTTCTTTTTTCTTCTCTTTTTTTAAACTCCTGTTTTTTCAAATGTAAAGGTGGGTATTTCAGAGTAAATTTAACAGCATGAGAAGGTACATAGGAACTCAGTAGTGGGAACAAGTGTAACAATGCTGTACTTTTGAACTATTCCTTTCAAATTACCTCAAATTAAAAAAAAAAAAAAAAGATATTCAAAAGTTTGCTGAAGATGACCAGCTAAGCTTTTACTGTGATGATAAATGTGAAGGTGTAAGAAGCTTGCAAGTCCCACTGCCCACTTCCTTCAAAAGACAGCTTCCACATCAGAGTCCAAGTACGCACAAGGAAGCCAACCCTTCTTCATACCTGGAGCAATCAAACCCTGCTTTAAGACTTGCTCCCTTTGGTTGCCAGTGCTGGTGACAGAGCGGAAGTGCACTTCTGCCAGGTGCCATATCAGCAGGTCAGTCTCCTGGCTCTCTTGATCTCATCAGTAAACTCCAACAGAGTGTTTGGAATAGCTCACAGTATTGCTATCCCACAGGGTCTTCAGTCAACGATACCTTTGCTTTTGTCTGCAAAAGTTGCCTGTGCAAGTGCCCACCAGCTCAGTTAGTTCCACCGGATGAAGTAGTGCTGGTCCTGCATGGTACCACTTTCAGCTTCAATATGTCTGCCATTCTGAGGCCGAAGACCAGTGGGGCCTGAATTATTTCTCTACTGGGAAAACAGAGACTCCAAACAGAAACGGTCCTAACTCTCTACCTCTATTCACAGAATATTCTTGAACTGAAAGTCTATGATGAAAATACAATCACTAAAGATGATCTTCTCTTCACTGTCCTCTTTGATGTTGCTAAAATACAGCTTGGAGAAACTGTTCGCTTGACTTTTCAGCTAAATCCAGAGGTGAGGAATAAAAAAGTCTTGCCCACAGGAAGAAAACATACTTTTTGCTATTACCTCCTTGTATGACTTATTGTAAAGCAACTATAGACAGGAGGGTTTCTTTCATATTCATTTGTCCTTCTTTTATCCTGTATGTCCAAACTTTGTTCAGTACAGTGAAAAGTGCTCCTTACTTTGAACGTTTTTGCTAGCTCCTCAGTCCTTCTGGCAGCAGAGTTCCCTTTTTTTTCCTGAGCCTAGAATCTGTTGCTTAAATATATTTTTGTTGAGGATAGAAGACTCTGTTGCTATTGAGCAAAGTTTCTGTCAGAATTTCTTTTCCTGAGAAAGGAACAGCACAGGCATGTGCTGGCACAGCTATTGGAGTGCTCAGTTAAAGGCTGATAGCTTGACCTGAAAATTTTTTTATGCACGCCTGAATATAACACAAAGATCCATGCTGAGATGCTAAAGCTGACAGATGGCCAACTACTGTGACTGTTCCATTGCTTCAGTGTGTCTGAATGCGTATATGACATCAGTATGATTGTCCAGTCTAGATGCTTTACAGAGATGCTGTTTCACTGACTTTTCGAATAGGATAAGTATTGGTATTCAGCTTGCATAAAGGTGATATTGGCAGGAAGTCTGCTAAGTTGTTTCTAAGCTGGTCAGTGTATTGTCCCTGTTCTGGGAGTCCTTTTCATCAGAAGAGCTGAGAATGCCCAGTGCTCTCCTGGAGTATCAATTCTCTGATAATGTTACTCAGGAAAGCCAGGGGTTTGGACAGTTTTAAGCCAATATTTCTATCAAGCTTAGGACTGAGGATTCCCAGGTGGCCATTTTACTCTGCCTCATCTCTGAATGGACATGCACAGCCTAAAGACTGATGGTTAATAGAAGATGGAGGATACTTTCCAAAATCACTCTAACTGAACTGCTTTTACTCATCTGAGCATGCCCTAAAAGAAGAGTGAATTTGGGTTTTAAGAGCCATTTCAGGAACCAGAATACTCATTAACAAGAATAGTTGGTGACAAAGAAAATTAATTCAAATGCTTAGAGTAAATTAATCTTTTGCAGACACAGGAGATGCTGGAAGTTGAGTTTGCATCAGAGAGCATGTGAGTAAAGCCTAAATGGAACCAACAAAATGTAGAACAGATGCTAGAGTTTAATATAACGTAGTTCAAAGCATCATCACAGTCACAGCTGATGTTTATCAAATTATCTGCATACTGGCAAAAGCATTCTCTTCCTTATCTACCAAAAGTCATCCTGGATACTAATCTATCCCAGTATTTCCTGGGAGTGGGATAAGGATGATAAGAACTGCAGCGACTGTATTCAATGTTTCTTAGTATTCATTACTTTACAGGTTGCCTACAGAAGCTGTAGATGCCCCATCCCTAGAGGTGTTCAAGGCCAGGTTGGTCAGGGACAACATGATGTAGCGCCTGATTTAGTCATTGGCAACTCCACCCCTGGCAGGGAGCTAGAACTAGATGACCTTTAAGGTCCTTCCAACCCAAGCCATTCTGTGATTCTATGATTAACATAAAACAGTGAGGAAGTCACATTTCAGATGTCTTTTTTTGAAAGCAGCAACAAAATTAAAAATCAGTGATTTGTTACAGACTGTGTTAGATGAGACAACCTAAAGGAAAGTGTTATTCCCACAGTTTATTTAAAGAGGTATTTAGATCATGTTCTGATTTCATTTTTTGTTCTTTCAGTCCAGTTCCTCCTGAAAAGCTGATCAGTAATGGTGTCTTGGTGGTAATTTCAAACTATTTATCTATGTTCATTATCGTTTTGATGCTGGGAATGATAAATATGTGAAGGGCCCCAATAAGTCATTTCGGTGAGAGCTGAAGGAGAGGGAGCTGTGGGGTGGGGGGAAGAGGAGTTTCAGAAACTGGCAGCCATCTGCCTGCATGGCTCCTGGGGGGAGGATGTATTAAGAAAGGGTGAACACAGTCACTGGGGATACCCCCAGGCCAGTCCTCCATCACCAGCTGATAGCAAGCTTCTTGGCAGAGCCTGAAGTGCTCCTTCATTTGTTTGCTGCCTCTGTGTCATTCCCTCTGGGAACTACTCCTGAGACTCGCACAGAGCCATCCCTGTCCTGGAATTGGCTTTCCTGTCTGCCCCTAACTCACTGCTTGGAGGGAGGTAGCACTTTACCATGCAGCTTCACACAAGCAGGAATACAAGGGCGGCTCTGTGATTTGGCTGCCCATCAGTCCATCTTCAGGAGGCCTTGGCATACTTCCACTCCTTCTTTCATTATGTCCCTTTCCTTCCTATCACATGGACAGACACGCCGCTACAGCCATTTTGCTTTCAGCTAACACATCATAAGAGTACCCATACCTGCCAAACACACAATGGGCAGGTGTCCAGACCCCAGGAACCCAGGTGGCCAGAGATAAATAGCAAAGTGACTCATATGTGGCATGGTTTGAATATTTAATTCTCTCATTATTCATCCCTATGACAGTCTCGTGAAGCTTGCTGCTTGGAAGTCCTCGTGGACAATAGACAGAAGGAGAAAGAAGCTTCAGGTTAGATTTTAAGCTTTTAGCATAGAAAAAAAAATGTGCTACAAGAAAGGAAATGTGATGACTGGATCTTAAACTCTGTGAAGTAGAAACAACTTAGATAATTAAGAACTTCTTTTATTTGGTCGCTTTTTTATCCACTAATTTCCCTCTTTTCTTATCAGTAGAGCACAGATATTAGATGGTTACAAATAAGAGTTGTATAGATCTAACGATTAGTGTCTATGCCCAATAGCAAAATTGGAGTTTGAAATTAGAGCATGAACCTTATTAATACTGTAAAATAGAAGTAAATACATTTTTCTATCTCAGTTATTTCAGTTTAGCCCAATTTTCCCATATGTCTGAGTTTCTTAAACAGCTACTGCCTTATTTTTTTTTCCTGTAATATTTCCTAATTGGGAATATTCTTTTTTGTTTGTTTTAGAAAAAGACTTCCTGTTCACAGTGAAGGGATCCTATGAACAGAACCAGACCCTGTCACTGGGCTCTTCCCTGCAACCCCCAAGGCCTCTCATCTTCCATTATCTCAAATATGGTCTGGCAGAGCTGCGCATGGCTCTGGCAGAAAAGAAGCCACACTTCTGCTTGGTATGTGATCTTCTGCTTGAGTAAGCAAACTCATGGTTTTCCATATTTCTCTGGGACATATGGAA
>PPHD01000039.1:0-40387 GCA_002909625.1 Bambusicola thoracicus
TTTTTACAATATTCTGAAATAACTTTCTTGTAATGCAATTTAATTTGGCAAAGTACACTACGGCTGTATTGGCTTGTGAAATTCACAACAGTTAAATGCATCCCAATTAGTGGAGTAAATTTACAACTGAAAACTGCAGCTAAGAGCAAGGACACATACAGCATGCAAGCCAACTAGCTAAAGTTGAAGACAAAAGCAGACCAACTAGCCATAAACAAGACCTATTTCAAGTTTCTTCAAATACTATTAACTGAGATAATAATTTAAATATTGATACTCTTTCCTAATTCAATATTGATTAGTCTACCTAAAAAAAAAATAATAATAATTAAAAGGCATATGATTCAGAATAAACGATTGCGTAACTTCACCTCAACATACAAAGGTACATCTTCATATCAGTAAGTAATTTTATATTGTTTTTCTCTTCTGGCAGTGTTTCCTGACTAAGGGTAGAATTCCCACTGCAAATTAGAGAAGCATAATGAGGGAGATTACTTCCTTCCGTACCCCAACTTCAAAAGTTTGTGAAAAATCTTCTAAAACAATGAAAACAAATCCCATATTTTTAAGATATTTAATCTATAGAAAACATATGTATTTTTGTTATTGAAAGTCAGAAAAAAAGAACGGAACCTAAGAAAGAAAGGTTCCTTAAGCACAATACAGTGGATTAGTGCTGTTAACACTATAGAATAATGAGAAAATAGAAGAGCAACACAATGTCTGTTACACATGATCTGAAGACTGATGCCATGATTTCTCTCAAGCACAAAGTTCTGTAATACATTGAAGTCCTTATATATAAGGAACCCACTAGTGTTTTACCTTCTTGCTGTTCAGATGAAGGTAATAGACACCAAAGTCTAAAAGATGCAAAGTACAAAGAAAAGAAAAGGCAGCATCTAGAAGCAAAGAAAGAGGGAACAAAGATGTTAGTCTGACAGAGACTCTGCTTAATGACCTCAGAAGACTACCCTTCAAACTAAGCTTATCTATCAAAATTAATACCTCTAAATTACTTCAGATGTTGTTAAAATTGCTATGTGAAAATATCTACTGTTTCCAAACTGTACATAATGGAAAAACTTTTTAGTGATAGCAGTTACTTTGAATAAACATTTAATGTTAATGGTGGTGTAGTAAAGCTTAAGCACGTTGATCAGCACTGGATGTTATTAGTTATTATTATCTTGTACAATTCCTTTGTGCTGGCATGAGAAAAATCAATAATAACGTTTGTTTTCCAACATAATAAGGAGTAGTATGATTGCCGTTTCAAACACTTGTTGCTGTTTTTTTAAGAGGAAAAAAATAAGGTGTCCACAAACTATATCAAGTAGCACAGAACCTAGCTTTGGATTCAGTTATTTTTATTACCAGACAGATACACGACAAGATCAATTTCACAAGACAACAATATCAAATGCATTTTTTGCTAACAAGCCTGCCTCTGAATATGTGTTTATCCATCATTTTATTTTTTTTATGTTCATTTAAACAACTTCAAAAAACTAAAGCCCAGCTTAACATTTAGCCCTGACTAAAAAAAAAAACAACTCCGAAACCTATTTGACCAAGTCATTCACATCTTATGCCACAACCTAGAACAGTATATATGTGATGTTAAGAAAGATTATTGGTGAAAAAAACAAATAAAATAATCTCTTAAAAGAGTAGTTACACAGAAAAGCAGATTCCATGAAGACGGGATTTCCACCTGACCCTGGAAAATAACCAGTCAAACAGAATCATGACTAATTTGCATTCAAGCTACACATGTGGAATCTATGTCATGAAAACAGCAACAGCTACAAACAGCAGTCACTGCCAAATTGATCCCGTCAGAGTTTACTTCTATACTTGAGCTACAGTTACACAAATATTCTAGTCTTGAGTATACATGCATCTACTAAAATCTGGACTAGTAATTCTGGTATTCTTTAGGCACCATCATTTACCTTTACGGAGATGCACACCTTATCTTCTTGTTTTGCGGGCAAAGTACTAATGCCTAATTTGGGTACTTCAATTACTACACATTATTGCATGCACATTATAATTTGTACATGCATTCATAAAAGGTAAAGTTACTATTCCATATATGAATTCTCCTCCACTTCCATTTTTGTATGTTCTTTTCTGCTGCTGTTTTCCTTTCATTTGAGTATTTGTTCTTTCTGTGGATTGCAGCCTCTATTTTTTGCTAACTTCTGCTGTAATGCCACCTTAGCCACACTCCACTTTGCAAATAAAACATGGTTTTAAATTCAAAGGAAAAACAAAACAAGGGACAATATCTCACCCTGAGATGATACAGCACCACTCCTGTGCTGAGGATATCATCATCCATCGCCATTAGATGAGGTAAATTGGAGTCTATTGTTACTCCAGCTTTTTCTTTGTTGATGTCCACACTGTATTCTTCCATGATTGCCTTCCTGTCCATCCACTTATTTGTCCAGTCTTTGGTCAGTTGCTCAATCTTTGAGGAGAATAGGAGAGGAAATAATTTCATTTACTAAGTAGTTCAATTTCTCTCATTCATAAACGTTCTAACTGAAGAACATTTCTGTGGCAACAACACGTGGGTAGAAACTCCTGCCACCTACTGAAGTAGGTTAATCCATTGAAAACTCATTCCCAAAGTATCAGAAAGTTATGATCATGATAGCTCCTTAATTTGCCTGTCCTGACAAGCTTGAGCAAATCTTACAACCAGAGACTCCAAAATCTCTCCGCATCTCTGGTGAATAAATCTCTGTAGAAATTTGGTGACTGCACAGTAATTTCCTTTAATTAAATTGGAGGAGTTTAATCTTAATCTTGGAGGACAAAAGATTTGTATAATGAATTATTGTGAACACTTAGACAATTTTCAAATAAGTAATAGATAGTGCAGACCTAGTAATATGCAGTGGACAGTATCATTCCATTAAGGACACAAGAGGCTTTCACCACAAATCGGTAGAGAACATGCAACATACACATTAAGAATGACTGCATCCTGCATTTTCAGAGCAAAGACAAAGGATTAAAACAAAAACATTTTCATCATTGCCTCAGAACAATGGTAATGCTATCCCTCCCAGCCCTCTGGAATGGGAGAAGGTTATAGGTGGTTCATACACACCTTCATCTCATTCTGAAGAACCAGCTCAGTCAGATTTCCATCCCTGTCATCGCTCCAAGGACTGGAATTTCTCTGTTCAAACAACAGTCACAGAGATCTAAGGATTGTTTTCCTTATTCACCACTGGCAAGCATGTTCATTCAAGATTTCAAGGTGAATTCAGGAAGAAGGACAAACTATACAGACATTCAATGATGCCTACTCCTCTGTAAATATTGCATGCAAGTTCTGGGGGAGCGCAGGTGAAAGAGCATTAACAGAAATGCATAACTCCTCTGGTTCCAGTGTCTTTCAGGAAAATAGGCTCCCTCTAACATGGAAAGCCAAGATGCTTCTATTATTCCAAAGACAAAGAATGCCAGCTGCACTGTTGTGGCTTAGAGACTCACACCCTCTTTTGGGAGACAGAGTGCACAGGCAGGCTGAAGCCTCCCAACTGCTGTTGAGGTTTACTAGTTTACATTTTTGGGAAAGAGGACTGTAATTAATCTTGCAAGGAAGTTACATCAATGATTAATACTTTGCATTGTCTTCATGCTTCTGTATTCCCTACAAACAAAATGTTTCAATTTCAGGGTATTTCTGGATAACGAAGACAGCCAACTCCATGAAAGGCAACAAGAAAATCCTTTCAAATCATCATGCAGCTGCTTATACTTCAGGATTATCAATATTATGCCAGAAAAAGGAGAAATGTCAAAAATGCAGTTAGTCTTGTAATTATCATGAAATGATGGAGATAAGATGAAACTAAGGTATTGAAAGCACCATTAAAGCTAGAGTTGGGAAGCATTCCTACATACCAGTTCAAAGCTCATCAGCAAAGTTTTCAATCTATCAATTTCTTCTCGCAGTTCTCTTATCAGTTTTACATTTGCATCCTGAAACATTGAGAAAAAGATCCAGGGAAAACCATTCTTAAAAAATTCTAGCTAAAGAAAGTGATGCAGAGATTTTCCAAGAGCCAGAAAGAAATGAAAACAGGCAAACTCACAACAATATAGCTCTGCTACAGGGTCATGGGTTGGTGGATCCCATCTCTGTAACTCCACCAATATTAAGGATAAAGACAGGGTAAACATGCATTGTCATAGTCATTCAAAGAGAATAAAGATGGAAATAGAAGGGACAGATACGAAGAATATATAGTTAAATTATTTAAGCTGCGGGGAATCAAATAAATCATTTCTGTAATAACCAGTCACCTACTTAGCTCCAATTAGCACAAGAAAAAGAGGTATAAATTTTATTCAGAGAGTAGATATACTGAAAAAAACTTAAAGATATACACAACCAAACTGAACAAGAATGAAAAGCGGAACTCAAAGCCTCACCTCATTCACTCTGGGCTTGTTAATAATATTTTTGGCATTTGAGGCATATCTTAAGGTACTCATGGTTTCATTGTAGCTGGAGCTTGCAGGAGAAATAGCTAACAAGTAGAAAGCAAACAGTGGTTTTATTTAAAAGAAGTTATCAGTTTAACCAAACAGTTTTTCAAAAAGTTTATTTTTTTGTAGCTGTTACTGTTGTTTTTAAATTCTGCTTCTTTAGAAAACAAAACCAAAAAATATCCTCAATGATTCATCAGACTCACAGAGAATGACTTCACAAGACCGTACTTACAAATGAGTATTTAATCAAAGCTGTGATATTCAAGAGACTCTCATTCTTTACTTCATGTACAATTCAAACAGAAATTCGACTTTTTATTTCCTTATATATCCTATGACATACTTACGAAAATCTTTACAAGGTCAGATTCTAAGCAACGCAGCTGACTAACCTCATCACAGTTGTGTTTTAGGGGTGTAATGCAGTGCAGAATTATAAAAATTAACAGGAATCAAACTCACTGGCAATCATAATGGTCTTGGAGTTGCCCCCCAGGCTGTCCTTCAGAAGCCAGGTGAGGATGGAGTCACGATATGGAATGTATGCTGGTCTTCTGCTTCCACTGACACTGCCTGTGGAGGGGCTATCCACGTGACTGCTCTCCCCTTCACTCGTTAGGGTGTTTATGCTCTGGCAGCTGCTGAATATCTGTGAATTTTGTGCTGAAGGAGAAATGCAAAAGTGCTCGGGAAATGGCTTTTCTTCTTCTGTCATGATTTTCTGATTTTCTTAAACATCATTACAGCTTATGAAACCCCACAGCCATTCTGTTCAGATTATATTGTAAAGACATAACACACTGTGGCAGTGTCCTATACTTTTATCACTACCACTGAATTTAAAGAATCCCTGTGCTTACCTAAAGTGGAGATGACAATTCCTAGTGTAACCAATGACTTGTTAATATTGGCACCTTCTGTAATTCGATCTTTGCAGTAGCTGGGATCAGCTCTTTCACTGAAACACAAAAGTGGTAAAGACAATGCAAACCAAATAAATACGTTTAATTATTAACATACTATCCATACAAAAGCATCATGCGTTTTCCTTACTAGAAAAAAAATAGACAAGTGTGCAATTAAAAAAACAAATGCTTTGAACACTTTCCTTGAGATATCACTCTCTGGTTCAGAAAGCAGCATAAGTTGCTGCTAAAGACCTACCCAGACAGTGAGATATGACAATTTTCCCATACTAGGTAGTGATTAAGAATGTATTCCTTTCCACCCCCTCCCCCAGATTTTCAAGCTCAGATTTCTAATTCCACTAATAGATACTGAAAAATGCACCCAATAAGGATAAAAGCTTGAACAGAATTCAATATTAGATGTTTGCAACAGCAGAGTATTGCTCAGGCAATTCCTTCCCAATGAAGTCCAGTGTCCAGTCCAGAAGAATAGATGACAGAGATTATTAGTTCCTTGTTACTGTACACAGACTTGGACTTACAGTCACTTTACTGGAGTTTTAATATTTTTAAGGCAGTACTACCACTCTCGCTAGACAAAATTATCATTTTGCCATTTGGTGTATTATTACCTGCCTGCAAGGTCCACTAAGTTGATCTTACTTGCAATTTCAGAGGGTAGATTGTTCTCCAATATAGCCTGAAAAGGATAACATAGGTAAAGGAAGATTATTCATCCTAGCTCATTAATGACAATAAAATAGGTGCCTTCTCTTGTCTGAAATTAATTCACACTTCTGACTCTCGCTGTCATTCTTTGTGACCTTGACTCACTCACTATGTTCAAACTATTAACTCAACATCCTTCTCAGCTGACAGAGAAACTGCCCTCATATGTGGATTTCCTCTTGAAAAAAACCTTTACTGCCTAGCAACTGTGAAAGCGTTTCTTGTAGATCTTGCACAGTTACTTTCCACCAATGTATTTCAAAGGTCTTTTGTGAAACTAATGAAAAATATCCCCAAATGTTCTGTGATTACAGAATGTTAGACATGTGAGATAGAAAAGGTCTATTGGATCACTGAAAGACTTCCCTGCCAAGAAAGGATATCATTCCTCCAGAGAAAGAGTGCATTGTCTTTGTGAGGAATGGATGCCAAGTGCTAAAGAGATGAGCACATCTGAAATGCTGGACAGATAGAAAATTTTGGTGCTAAACTAATGATATACTTCAATTAAGGATCTTAAATGAGTGTGACTTCATAAAACAATTTTTACAGCACCTTACAGGGAATATTGCATTTCAAAGGGCTGGTTAAAGCTTTAAACTGTTCTTTTTACATTTACAGCACCACTGCTAACTACAAGCTTGTATAAAAGAACAAGAATACTTCAATAAACACTCAGCACAGTGTATCAGGTGGTGTAGGAAGTATAACACATCTGTAGTGTGATCCAAAGGAAATAAGTAACAGTTTCCACCGAGATCATTAAAAACATCACAAAACAGTGGCAACTAAACAATGCACAACACATCAAACAATGCTTTTTGAGAGTGAAAAGGAAGTTGGATTATTTATAACTAACCTGAGTGTAATGGATGGTGAAGATTGCATGGGATCTGCTGCTGGCATTGTGAATATGAGTTGCTGCTGTAATTCTAGAAAAAAAAAAACAACAAGCCATTCAATTACAAAAAGCTTATTTCCCTGTATTCAGAGAAAGCACAAATAAATAGAGAAAAAAATGATGCAGAAGAAGGAACATGAAAGTCTGTGAATACAGCATGCTGCATTCTTTGATCTGATCACACAAAGTTTGGCAGAAGACATAGCTGAATCTAAACCAACCGTGAAGCTAAAGGTGGTTTTGCCCACAACAGAACTCTGAAGAAATATCCCAAAACAGTCCTACAGCCCAAGTTTAAAAGTCTGCACAAGGGTAAAGCACAGCAAAGGAGTACAGCCAGTGATAGCATCATACAGTTCATCCCAGACAGCACCATATGTTTGTTACAAGCCCAGCTACCAGAGTACTGCCCAAAAATGCTGCGGTAGAGAGCAAAGTGGCATGTATGAGAACAGCAGCTGTACGTGAGCAGCAGCTGTGAGTAAGCAGCTGTGAGCCCCACAGGAGGCCAAAACCAGGACTCCACTACCTATTTTTCCCTACTTTCTGCACTGCATAGCCCTGTGATCCGGCACTTCCAAAAGCTACAAGCAGTCTAGTGCATCATAATTTTAAACTAGCCTTAACTAAGGAAGCAGAAGGTGATCTAATCTCCAGATACTGGAGGACCAAGATAAACTATGAGGTAAAGGGCAGACAACAGCAGAAAATATAGGGGAACAGTTTTGAAGTTTATAAAGCAGAAGTCAAACAGAAAGTTCCACAGGATTCGGAAGAGAAAACATTAGTGCTAACTTCTCACCTCCCACAATATACAGGGTAATTGGAGGGAAAGTTCTCAGCTCAATTATTCACAATCATATCAGCATTTTCATGAGAGAATGTACACAATAATTTTTCCCACATATACTATTTCATCATGGCATTCTTAAAATTTTATTCTAAAGCATTTGAGACTAAGTTTGGCAAAGTGTCAAGAGAACAAAAAAAAGTTGTGAGAGTTACAACAAAAATAACAATGGCATGTTGAAAAATCACATTTTGTTTATTTTTAGAATAGATGGGCGCAACCAGATTTGGGCCGGCAAATAAAACCAGCTGGTATAACAAAAAATGCCTTCCATAAACTTTGTTGTTGTTAGGCCAGCTCTCTATCCCAGGAAAGGCACCACCCACATTCAAGGGCAGCTTCCCCTCTGATCTTTTCTTTACACATGGGCAGGCTATCATGCCTCATCTACTTCTCTCCTGCCTCCAACCCGGTGGCAATTGTAATGTTCTCCACTTCTCTGTCTCTTAGATCTTGCAGATATTCATGTGGTAGCATACCCCACACTGCAGATGTTTCAAATTATCTTGATTGCAATTTGAATGTGTTAATAAATACTCCAAAGAACATTTCATAAAAATAGAGACTGTAGGTAAATGGGATAAATCAAAAATGTCTTTGAAAAGTTACCCCAAAAGAGAAGTTGCCTAGTTTCACGCAAGTAAGTTTAAAATTCATTATCACATAAATTTACACAAAATTTTGAACTTCTGATTTTATCTTTTTCCTGCGGCTCCGAATACCTCAGCAATGAGACCACTGTAGGACAGCCCTAGTTAGTACACAGATTGGAATTTTGCTGCTATTCTGAAAAACTCTCATCATAGAGTTACATCTCTTGATCACTACAACAGAATCCACACTTATATTCCATGTTTTTGTCCTAACGTAGATTAGTTTTTTGATGTACCATAGCATCACTGAGATTCTAACCCTTCATCACCTCTTATGATAAGAGGCAATATTAGTTTGGAGGATCCATTCAAATTATACCCTTTTCTATCAATTTAGCAGCAGATGTACTGATGACCAAAACTGCCTGTAGAAAAATAAAAGGTAAAAACAAAAAAAATCTCTTGACTAGTGATGGCCAAATTCCAAATCATCACCTTCACTGTTATACCAACTCCCACAGTTCTTTCATAGCAAATGTGCAGGATTTGAAGAACTAATAATAATTTAAAAAGTATTTATAAAAATTATGATAACTATAAAGCAAACACAAAAATGCACTATCTTTTCAGTAGTCATGAAGCTATGCTGACAAGTGAGTTGAAAGCTATGCTGTTTAAAGCATGTGGTCATGAGCGAGTAGAGAAGAAATAAAGCCTGTTTGCAACAAAACATTTTCCTGGCATACATTTTTCATTCCAGAGAACTGGTGGAATTTTGTGGGTAAGTTTTGAAGAAATACGTTAAACAACACATTCATGAGCCCTTGTAAGCATTACTGTGGATACGTAGCATCAAAAGATCCAACATCACAAAGTACTGGCAAAACCACATGCAAAACAAACTTCAATGAAACCAGTGCATAGTGAAAAAAGCCTTAAATAAGGATGGAGATGGTTTGTTTTAGAAAATACCTTTTAGCTATTCCCTCTTCTAGAAGTTCTACCACTTGCTTGTAGTCTGTAACTAGATGTTGAGATAACCCTGTCAAAGATATAAGAAGAGTTAAATGCATATTTTTTTTCTCAGGAGTTTCAGTCAGTTCATTTTATTACCCACTCGGGAGTCATGATAACAATTTACCCAATGCCAGGAGCATAAGGATATTCTGCTGGGATGCCAGTCAGTTCTATACAAGTAGTCTCTCAACTACAGTAACTTTTTCATTAAAAAAAAAAAAACTTGCAACTGTCAGACACAGCACTATCAGTGTAAAAATGCCTTGTACATTCAAAGTACTGACATTTTCCAATGTATCTGTAAAATAATTTTAAAAATGGCATAACTACATCTTCATAAGGAATTTTCAGCTATGTCATGGCTACTAATTGGGTACACACCTTGTAAAGGAGATTTTGTCTACTGCCTCTGAATAATGGCTCTGCTCATATGACTTAACAGAATTGAGAACCAACCGCTGTGAATATTTATCATCTATTTAACTAGGTTAGAACCTGCAATGCTGAAGAGTCTTCACATTGTTCTCTCTGGAGGGTATGCAAAAATATGAAGCCCTTGGTCTTTCTATACTTTCTATTTTCAATATCCTCCTTGATTTTATTTTTAAGGGGAAAATGCCACATAGAAAACAAAAGAAATACTGCATTGCAGAGCCTACTATATCAGAGCAGTCACTGTGACTAACATATTCCCAGTGGAGGGCAGCACATTGCTATGCTGTAGGGGCATTGCCAGTACCATACAACATGCAAATTCTAGCAGATGCACAAAATTAATTTCAACAGGCTTGTATTTCACATAAATCCTGTTTAATATGCCTCATTTGCATTTTATGGTGATGATTAGCTATCATTTGTACCGCAGTGGCTCCTAAAGAAAATCACCTAATTAAAGTCATTCCTCATCACGCAGTTCAGGACAACTTTTTTTTTCCCCCTCTATACTAATGCACTGAATCAGGTTTGTTTTGCTTTATTTCAGGCCACAGAAGCATGGATTGAAGGCAAAGTACTTAAAAATGTTATTTATTTGGACCAAATAATAGATATACTGCTACACTTCAAGTCAAATGGACACAATATTCAGTGAGACTGAAATGGGAGGTCTCTAGCATCACTAAAGAGTTGATCCTTATGTGGTAACAGCTTACTTAGATTAGAATGAAAGAAAAATCTAAGCCAAATACAGGAATTTATTTTAATTTGTTAATGACACACAGAAAAAAAAAAAAAAAAAAAGCTAAGAAAAACCCATCTCATACTTGCACACATGAAGTACAGGATAGTTTTCAAAGAAAAAGCTTTTCTTCTGCTCTCTAATGTTGCTTTCCAATACAATAATTCCCAAAGTCATCACATTTTCCACTTAAAAAAGACATTTGTTATTTCTCCAATAGTAATGGGATCATCAAGACTCAGAATAAGGAAATTATAATTTAGTGTTTTTCCATACCATTTTCAGGGTACTGAATACAATACAAAATAATGGAGGTTATATAGAGGAGGCATAGAGGAAACTGTTGCCTACTTACATTTCCATAAGCAGTGGAACTCTGAATCTAGCACAGAGTTCTAGTTTTGTTTTCAGTAAGGTAAACTAAATGTTGTAAATCTTGCTTGAGAAGAAATGACAGCGTTCTTTTGGCTGGTAGAAGAGATCACTTTAAAGTACAATAGAAAGATCAAAAACTCTTGGTCATCTAGAAATCTGCCTCAGGGTAAGACAGAATCACCCTCAGAAATCTGTCTCAGAGTAACAAAATAGATTGCATCATTTCCTGATTCAAGAGAGGCCAATTCCTTAACAGTGCAACCATCTGTGAGGGAGAAGTTTGAAACGATTCCAATCCAAAGCACTGAAACACTTTTAGCATTTTAAAGGCTACAATCTCACAGACTTTACGTGGAAAAATGATGGGCTGGAAACTATTCAAAACACTTAGTGTTCAGAGTTGGGACTTCCTGACTGGTCTTGAAATGGAAAATTTATTGCCTGGAGCAATGCAAGTATCAGAGCAACTAGGCATCCTTAAAGAGGTTAAATTCTGATTTTACTCTCTGTCTTCTTTTCAACAAAGTGCTATCTGTACTCTGCATATCAATATCAGCCACAAAACTGACATCCTAGCAGAATGCTGGAGAGCACCTGCAAGCCTTGGAACTGCTATTAACTTGCAAGAGGTCGAATGCAAATAGAGACGCTAGTCCTTAGTACATTGAATCTATAGGAAAGAATTGAAAGTCTGCTTATAATTCTGAACTCAACCATCTAATTCCTGGATACAATATTCTTGCATTCTTGTTCTGCACTGAGAAACTACAAATAAAAGCACAATAGGCTTCAGCATGTAGATGTCACTCATTACAGAGATCAACAATTGTTGATTGCAGCAATATATTACTGCAGTTGACAAGGTCATTTTGTATCAAAGTATTGAACGACTTCATTTTCTTGGTTTTGATGTTATTAAAATCAAACTGATTGTACTCTTCACCTCCATGCAAAATACTTTCGTCCTTCCTCACCAATTGTTATTTGCAATGTGAGCTAATGAGTGCAGTTCCAAGAAGAGTGACCTAACCAGATCTTTCTTAGACCCTCTCTTCAAAAGATGTAAGGGTTGTCTCAAGTAAAGTAAACTGTTACAGTTATTAATTGTGTAAACTGTACATAAGCATATTTATCTGTGTTAACATATATACACATACGTGCAAATACATATGAAAAAAGAAAGAACTTATGCCCTTTGACTCATTCGCCTGAAATTACTTCTGTTCATGTGCTCTCACAAGGACATGTAAAAGCATCCCATGATGCTTTCAACAGAGAAATCATTTCATTTTTCATACACATGAAAAACTAAGATTTTTGGAGACTGTCAAAGGATACAGAACACTGGGAGAGAATCTCCTAAAATAAAGCATTCGTGCTGTATTTCTTAATGGCACCAGAACTTGCAAATTAACCCTTTTCCACTACATTTTTCTCTCATACTACAAAATTACAAAATATAATTAAAAAAAAGTCTTCTGGGATATTTCAGAACTCTAACAAAAACTGTCTTACTTTAAAAATTTTAGCTGTGCCTAAGTAGTAAATACTTATTCAAAAGGAGCAAATCTGAATTAAAAATCAGAACTGGAATTGAAGTGACAGACTTGGCCTGGAAAGTCCCAGATGAAGACAGAATAGTGACAAAAGGCAAACCAGCCCATTGGCAGAAGCTATCACTTCATTTACTTTTGAAACAAGGAAACTCCATTATATGTAGCCAAGGAATCACTGGAGATATAGTCCTGAGAAAAGGGATGGAAATTGCCAAGGAAGGAAGTAGTTTAAAGACCTTTTCTCGTGTGGTGAAAGAGCAGCTGCTAAAAGAAAATAATTAGTATCTGTACTCCATCAACAATAAAGTTCTCCGATAACAAACAGGTAGAAAGAGAACTTTGGAAAGAACTCAAAAAAGGCCAAATGTCTATGAATCTGCTTTTCAAAGAATGATAAGCTCGCCATACTAATGAGAACTTCAATTCATCTACTTTCCAGCTCTCCTTAAACAGAGTGCTGATGTGCTGGGAAAGCACAGCTGAAATGACTGCAGTGTCAGATAGCTCCTTTTCTTTAGGACCATGCAAGTTAAATGCCTCCCAAGTGCGTATTTCAAACTTTGAGAGAAGAAATCAGTAACAACTACGAGTTGTTAGATGTACTGTTACTGATACTGCAGGTGGCCAGGAAATCACAACTGAAATTCAAATTCCATTCAACCAATGACTCACTTAGACAAATCAACCTATCTGTTGTCACATCTCATCTTAATCTCTGAACTGAAGATAGAAATCTGATACGTAATCTCGTGATAAAGAAAAACAGAGGGAAAAAACTCGAGTAAGGACGAATTTACAAAAGAAATGGAAACAAGAACTCTATATTTAAAAGGCAGAACATGCAAGTATTTGATCTGAGGTGATAAAGCCCATAAAGTTCTGTGTGATATGCACTTTGCTTATTAAAGGCATACCTCTCAGGTAGCCAGCTAAGCACATGCAGAGTCAGTAATACTATTGGAATCGTTTGTAATTTCGCATACTGGAGAGACAAGGCACACGGAAAAGGAAATGCATACATCTACTTTCTAAACAAACTTGCCAATTTCTTAAACTTGCACCAGTTCAGAAAAGGCTATTCCTTCTGATCTCCATAGTAAAGTTACTCTGTATGATTTTGCACTGGGTTTTATGGGGCAGGCTTTTTGTCCATCACTGGTCAGTGTAGCAGGAAAATTTTACAGCAAGTGCTAATCAATTTACAAGGCAACAATGATCAAAATCCTACCTAAAGCTATGCAAGACCCTGAAATAAAGATAGCAATCAAAACTGGAAGTGAATCGAAAGTACAGAAATTATGAGAGAGAAAATAACTAAAAATAAGACAGCCATCCAAAATTGAAAGAAATTATTTTTGTTTTTACCCATCTTTTGTAACCTGATTTGAAAGCTATGATTTACAAGAAAACACAAAACCGAGGGATCATTATTTATTAAAGTGTGAATTAAAAAGTGTGTGATGTTAATTGCATAACTGGATTGACATTACCTATCCTGTGCCTTCTGAGTGTAAAGAAGGGCAATAATCAAACTGCATTCTCATTTGGGTAATACAGACTTTTAATTGCTTCTCCAGGTGCAATCTGGAATATTAAACAGCTAAGTTTATCTACTTTCTAATTATTATTATCTCACAAGTAAACTGATGCCAAGGACTGAAATACAAGGGGTCTTAGGCTGCTCTGTAGAATATATTTGGAGCTGATGTTGGCGGATCTCGATTAAATTGGATTCGAAACAAAATAAAGCAAGAAAGCAAAATACTATGGTTTATACATGATCTGCACCTGGAAAGGCAAACAGAACTGTGCAGGATGTGCAGACATTGAGATAACAGAGGCAAAGCCTTCAGTATAACATATATGTTCATATGAGCAGCAAAATATTTGAACAGAGTAACTGCAGAAGAGCGGAAGCAATTAGAATCAGGCCAAGAACATATGCAAAGATACCCAAAGACCTGATCCACATTTACTTGAAATTTACTTGAAATTCTGATCACTCACCTTGTACATATGGTCCTGTTTCAGGGTGTTCTCTGACTCTGAGAGTATAAGGCTTCTTGTGGTCTGACTGTTTTAACAAATCTCGGACGCGCTCATTATAGATTTCTAGAAAACTGCAAAAAATGTAATGTTCAGTGAACCTCAGAATAAGAAAGGAATGGAGAATTATGACTCAGATTTAAGTTACACAAATTGTAAGTAAATTCTTCAAGCAATTCAATTTCAGCTGCCTATACTAAGAAGAACGGATAGTATACAGAGATCTACACTGAGATGGAAAACTAACAACAATGCTTTCTAGTCTATCCTCTATGTTCTCCCTCTTGGCCCAAATGATTATAATCTGAGAAAATATCTATAAAAACAATAAACCAGTCTTTTATTTGTTTCACTACAGCAACATATTTTTTGAAAACATCCATAGGATTGCCCAAGACAGTGACACACTTACCTGACTTTTACTCTGCAAGATGCCGTCTGGTCTGAGTAGTCATCTTTCCTTGAAAAGAGGCCCTGCACAAACCAGTCTATGTAAATTTTAAACACATCAAGAAAATCTAGCAGCTTAATCAAATGCAAGTGAAATTAAAAAAATAAATAAATAAGTACCTCACATATACGAGGTGTCAGCCCAATGGATGCCTTCAAATAATAACAAAAAAAATTAAACAATATACTTGCTATTACTCATTCAAAACTCATATTTAAATAAGAGTTAAATTATAAGAAAAGGACTGAATTGTGACACAGCACTGAAATAACGTCTGCATGGCAGATTACAACATAGGCCACTCTGGATTGTCATTCCGAACAGCATGGCAGTGCTCTACTATTCCAGCTGAAGCACCTTGAGGAGCATGAAACACTGCAGGAATTACTACACTGTGTAATGTCAACTGTCTTAGCTTCAGTGAAAATCCTACTCATAGCAAAAGTCATTTTAGAGCAACTTAAGCAGCATCAGTCAGAAATTTAGAGACTTGCTGGGTTAAATCCAAGAGTTGTTCAATGTGAAGACGCTGGGCACACCTTTGTCAGAGGTGATGCAGCATTCAAGGCAGGATAACATAGACTAGTTTGACTGGTTAGTCATATTTTATTTTTCCTTATTTTAATTTTATTTCTTTATGCTACAGAATCACAGAACTCTATGTTCTAGAGTTATAAATCTGAACTCCCAAAGAAAACAGGACATAGGCTACTAAAATCACCCAAACAACTGTTTAAAATTTGCCCAAACAGACTAGACAGAACTAAAATAATGCTTTTGCGTAGCAAACTGTTATTCTGACATGATTGCTCACACTTCAATGATTACACTGTCAACACACCCAGAGAAGGACTCTTACACTTAGGTGGAATCCCTTTACTGAATAGAATCATAGAGTTGCTTGGGTTGGAAGGAACTTTGAAGATCATCTTCTTCCAATCCCCCTGAGATGGGCAGGGTTACTGGCCAGCAAATCAGGCACAAGAGCAGTCTGCCCACAGCCTCATCCAGCCTGGCCCCAAACACCTCCGGGGATAGGGCATCCACAGCTTATCTAGGCAGTCTGTTCCAGTGCCTCACCATCCTAGCACAAAAGGCTATTAAAAGGAACATCTGAAAAGGGTTGAGGGGAGAGAAAAAGTCCAGATTCCTCAAGTAAGTATACTACTACGGACAAAAGTTCTGGTTAGACCAAACATTTCATTCTTCCTAGTCATGATCACTGTTTCACAATGAATAGACATTACTATATCAAAGAAAGATTTCACTGAAGAAACAAATCACTTTATAAGCCAGGAATCTCTTAGAAAGAGAACTACCTGGAATTTTCTTCAGAAAGAAATGATAATTTCAATACTTGGCTATTCTGAATTGCTAACATTTTCAAAATAATAGCATATTTTTCAAAATAACGTAATGCAGATGACCTAGTCTATCTCTCATTAACTCTAATTTTAACAACTCTTTAGGCTTTCATAAAGTTTGATTAAAAAAACAAACAGAGAAGCAAATTATGATTTGACAAAGTCCAACTGCTGATGTCTGAATTAGCATGGGGATAGTAAATACTGTCTCATTCAACAAACTGTCGACCTGTTGTCAATAGGCAACTCACATTTCATCAACAGCCAAGAACATTTACAGATACGAAAAAAAATTGCCTTGTGTTACAGCCAAGCAGAGGAATTCCTCAACTGATTGCACTGCCCTGAGAACGAAGACTAAAACACAGAGTGGTGCCTGATATCCAAGTATCTTAAAATGCAACAGTTTCTACAACCACTAATAAAATTCATTTCAAAACTTGAAACAAAGAAAATAAATAATAGTTTCCACAGGTCAAAGTACAGCTTCTGCTATATACACATATCTTAAGTAGCGAATGAAGCCTGTTATAAAAGCATTCCTGTAAATTTTATCTAGGTTACAGATTTTTTGCCTCCTAACCTGGCAACAGATTTCACACATGGTGAAATGAGGGACATCTAAAAGAAATATTTAAACTACATCACATCATCTAGACACTTTTTTTAGCTGATGCTATGTTATTTACCTAATTGTAAAGTCTCGCCTCTCATTTTACATACAATAACAAGAACAACATACATAAGCATTCTGCACACGTCACAGTTGAAAAATAAGGCAATATTTCTGAGGGGCATCCCACCCTCAATCCCAAGTGTAAAAAGAATGGTATAACTCACAGGTGTTCCCATCATTGTGTAAGTTTTTCCTGAACCTGTTTGTCCATATGCAAAAAGGCAGATGTTGTATCCTCTAAACGCACCCGACAGCACAGAAGTGCCAAGGTCCTGGAACACCTGGAAAGATCAATAGAGACAGAACAATCCATGAATAAAATGCCTCCCTAGAAACATTCTGTATTAATTGTAGGCGTTCCAGTTTTAATCATATCAAGCAAACAATGAGTTTCCTAGTATTTGTCTTTCTAGTCTGACAGAAGGTTAAGCGTCCAGCATTTGCCTGTTAGGTGATCCTCCAGATACTGATATACTAAGCACAGTGCTGACATCAAGTAGTTAGTTGCACTTCCCTGCCTGTCATCTCTTATTTTATGCTTAGAAAGGAGATACCCATTTCCTCCCCAAACCTTTTACAGTCCTCTGCATAAATCTAAAAGAACATCATGAATAAGGCTCTTTGAAGCAGTAACATCTGTAGGAGCATTAGACAAGATAATTATAGGTCAAAAAACAAAGTGAAGTCTAAACCAGAGTCTGCAAGCCATATCTTGTCCAAGCAATACTTCTATCTGACCCACATGGTCAGGAAGTGATGCCACAAATTTCTAAAATGCTTTCTTTTCTGTTCCTGCTACATGCACAGTGATGTGTGTTCTGCTTATAACACAGACCCTGGAAGAGTTGCCACCAAATCAGCACCAGCAACTTCTAAATCTTACACTGGTCTCCTTGGGGGCTGCAGAATTTGGATCATCACAGCTAGACTGCCCACATAGCCAGCTCTGAATAACAGCTCCCTCTGCTTTCCCTTTCCTTTTTCAGAGACACAGCTGCCCCAGATTGTGGCCATGTTCTCAGGACATCAAAGCCACCACAGACCACTTGAAAGGATACCTGGCAAGGTTTTCTAGGAAGTGCACAGTGGATCAAAAAGTTCCTGTAGGCAGGCTGCCAATCTCTTAGCACAGCATTAGCTTTCCAAGAGAAGCGCTGTGAGTGTTAATACTTTTGCCTTTCACACAGAAAACTAGCTTAGAAATTCAGAGAGATGCAGAGGATTTCACTATATTCCTGTTGCAAAATCTTATCAATTGCCAGTCATTTCTTTCTCTACTGGACAGATAAATGTATCAATTAGATAAGAAATACAATAGCAAAAGATTTCATAGATACCATTTCACCTAAACTGCCTAGAAGAGATAAAAAACGAAGCTTTTATTTTCAGATCATATTTCAACTCAAGGTGAGACAAGGTGCTAATTTCCAGCTGAAGAATCAATAATAACTCCATTCAGAGGCATTTGGCTAGTCCCACCCATATTCACAGGGATATGTAGAACATGAGAACATCTGCTTCATTAGAATTATCAGATCAAGGACCTTTTCAGTTCATGGAGAGCCACAAATAACAGTTAAAGTCATAAACAAAATAAACAGACAGGCTGCTGAGCAGGAGGTTCACAGTCCAGCCAGGAATATTAAATGGATATAAACTCCATGCTGATAGCTCAGTGATTCAGCAGAGACATGCGCATGAGCATATGAGCACCAAGCTGGGCTACCAGGTGAGCAGAAGACCCACAGAGCAGGGCTTAGGATCTATGTAAGGATATTAGATGGGCAGAGGGCCTGTACTGGCATCTGAGGAATCTGTAGCCATACACATTCTTAGACCTGGAGAGTGAGGGTACACTAAATATCACTGAAAATGCCACCAGCCAACATCAGTCCTGACCAGAAGAATAGGAAGACTTGACTGCCTATGCTTATGTTTTGTGCAAGTGCTGTATGTGAGTGCTGCTGAAGGCAGAGCCTTCTGTGGCATTTGGTGCAGGAGGCTGCGTACACATCCTGCATCCTCTGCCCTTGTCAGTGACCATGTTATTGGAGTAGACTGAAACTCACTACTGATTGAAGCTACAAAAGGAAAAATAGCTGCCTCACCCATCAGGCTGATATGAAGAGACCTCTAGGTCTCCAGGCACACAGTAGTGGCCTCCAGGGGCAGAAAAAGTCCTGAGGTTCTGGAGTGCACATGAGGCAATGGCCTCATCAGTGGCCCACGTACATTTAATCATATTATAAGAAGCAACTATTTGTGGTCTTTCACTAAATCAAATTCAAGTGTCCAGAATACACTAAGAATTACTTGTTTACTTGCAGCACATCTGGCTATTAATTCCCTATGAAGGACATGCCATAAAAAGGTCAACTGTTATGAACAGAGAGATAGTAAGTATGTGATACTATTAGCAAAACACACTGATGATGCACACTTTATAAATGAATAAACAAATAACAGATATATTACTCTGATGTTGCATTACACACAAATATCAGTAGAGAGAGAGAGAGAGACATGAAATCAAAATATGTGCCATCAGAAAGGTTTAGAATCTCTATAAAGAACCCAGAAATGCAAATGGTACAGAAGAAAGCTACTGAGAACATGACGTCAGTTTTATTGCGCTACTATGGAAAGTGCACAGTTTAAGAGAAGAGGAACATCTAGCCCTAGGGAGTCTAATAGCCTGAGTGTTAGCATCAAAGGGGCTAGGCAAAAAATTGTAAGATAGCTATGACTGCTGTGCATTCAAAGCAACAGGAAAAATAACGGTGAAAAAAAAAGTAGAACAATCACAAAAAGTAGGTTCTGAGTCTTGCAGGTAAGGAAGATAAGTTGTATTTGATGTGGTAAGGGCAAAAGGAAGCTTTTTCCTTCCAGCAGCAGAATGGAATTACCACTAAAAATCCTCTCAGAGCTTTTACAAAAGCAGTTATTCTGTTGACCACTCCAGATGTAAATGTTTCCTTACGCCACAACCAGAACAGAGAGAAAATTGTTCCATATAAATCATGTACATACTGGAAAGTATAAAACAAGATCACAGGCAGCACTTCGCCCATGAGGCTTGTTGCCTTCTGAGTTGTGGGAAAGTCCAAAAGCAGGGATTAGGCTGGGGGCTGGGTTTTCTCAGAGGTTGCTTGTAGCACTGTTTCAACATCTGTTTTTACTTAAATCTCTTCTTCTATATGGAAGCTCCACTTAAAAATAGTAATTGAATAAATATATCAAAATGTGCAACGAGCCCTGTTACTTTTTACTTTACTTGATCTCTAGGATTCAGAGGGACCAACTGCAGTAGGATTTCTTGCATGAATAAGGTCTACAGAACCTGACCCTGTATTTATTATGGAGTTCACTTTCATGACATATTCTGAGCACTTTGCTGCTCCTAATTTACTGTTTTTGAGGGTTTATACCTTGATTACATTTGACTATGTGTGGACAGTATACAACATATCCCTAATTTATCCCAGCCCAGTTTCTGCTTCTCAAGTGAGAATCACCGTTTGTTGCAGTGACCATGACAATCTGCTAACAGAAAACCAACCACAATTAACAGCTGGAGTTGAAAAGCACACAACACTTGGCCATAATCATGCCACTGCCCTAGAGCATAGTGATAAACATCAAGTAAGCTACATTCTAACCACTCATTATGAAGATTTTTTTCAGTAATACCAATGAAACTCTCCCACTCTCAGTTAAGCTGTACTGAAGAAAGTAATGCCGTAAATACGGGGCTGACATCTACAACAGATCAATCTGTTTTTCTTCAATGAATTTATTTGGAAAAGCCTATGAGCATTACTGGCAGCAATGCAAATCACTGTAACAGATTTTTGGCACAACTCATCAACATAGGCTATAAGACAAGTTCTTTTATGTTGTACAGCCTACAGAGGACCACAAAAACGATCTGAAGTATGGGACACCTCTCCTGTGAGGACAGCCTGAGACTGCTGGGGCTGTTCAGCCTGGAGAAGAGAAGGCTCCAGGGAGACCTGACAGCAGCCTTTCAGTATCTAAAGGGGTCTGTGAGAAGAAAAGGGACAGACTCTTTAGCAGGGTCTGTTGTGAGAAAATGGTTTCAAACTAAATGAAGGGAGTTTTAGATTGGATATAAGGAAGAAGTTTTTCACAGTCAGGGTAGTGAGGCACTGGAATGGGTTGCCCACAGAGGTGGCGGATGCCTCATCCTTGAAGACATTCAAGGTCAGACTGGATAGAGCTCTGAAAAACCTGATCTAACTGTGTTCACTGCAGGGGAGGTGGACTAGGTGACCTTTCAGGGCCCCTTCCAACTCAAACAATGCTGTGATTCTGTGAAAGTTGTTTAAAACACTGAAGATGACAAAAGATTAGCTAAAGATTATCTAAGATTCTAAACAACTGCCACGGGCCAGGACATCTCGGAGACAAGACACTTAAATCCAGAGTACAATAAAGAGAAAGTTCTCTTGAAAGAGTGGCTCAATGACTTCCAGTATCTGGGAATCTGATCCAAGTAAAAGACAGTAAAAGCTAGATCTGAGTATTAAGATGAGGTTGGGGAACTCCCAGGCAAAACGACAACTACTGAGGACCAGTGACAGCAAAATGAAGGAATGAAAAGAAATTGGGACTGAAGAAGAAGAGGTTAAGGGAGAAAAGGTGGGATTAGTATCCACTGGGAGCAAGAAATCAGTGGGAGAGATAGAAGAAAAGCTGAGCTTGAGGGCTAAAGCAAAGGAAAGCATTAGACTGTGTTGATAGTATCAGTCAATACAGAGGACAAAGATATTCAGGGAGAAAAGCGTAAAAGGCAGAAATTTCATAGATCTGGAGCCTAGATGGCAAGATTTTGGGACTGGAATCAAGCAGTAGAAAGGAAAGGAATAAGAAAATGTAGGAAGCATCACCCTGAAGTTAATAGGAGCAAGGTGAACATGGGCTTGTTTCCCTTCAGAGTGCCCATATGCAATATATTCAGGAATTTAGCATGTCCCATTGTACGCCTAAGTGGCCTAAAAACAGTCTGTGTGCTCCATTCCAGTTTAGAAACCTGTTCATCAAATAGTAGAACTTCATACAACAGAAATAAATGCAGCTCAGGAAAGCATCTTAGTTCTACAGTACTGTTTCCGCAGTAGGAACTGCCTTTCTCTCTGCAGATTTATAAAGGATTTTAGGGAGTTATTAATTGATCCAGTCACAACAACACAATCTTCACAAGCTTGCACACCTTTCTGTTAGCAACATGAGCAATAACATTTGCAGAGAGCTAGAATCCTGGAAGAACTGCATTATACTTCTACTTCTGCTGTTCAAACTCTTGTATGACATTGTGCAATCTATTTAAGAATTTTTTGGTCCAATATGCCTACAGGTAAAGTGGCAGTAGAAAATTGTGGGGTGTTCTCACTAGTGCTCATAAAAGTACTTGTGATTTTGTCTCGAAATGCTATGAAGGTTTTAAGTGTTTAAATTATGGTGCTCTGTATCTCTCAATCCACACTGAACTTTCTGAAAGAAGAGCATAGAATTACAAAGTTCCAGTTAAGCAAAGCTCTGTTACGCTTACTCTCCATTAATTGCACAGGACTACTCACACTTCAATTCAAATGTTTCAGAACAATTTTTGAATTAGTTCTTAAGAGAAGGTATTTTACTACAATCAAACTGGGCAGCTCAGAAAACAATGGGTTTTAACTCTATTATGATAATGAATTAGAATTTCAAAAACCATTTATTGAACTCCTATTAAAAGCTGATTTGAACTGTTCTGTATTTGTTTTGAAAAATTACCCTCCCTCATTTTGTGAGGATAAATTATAATTCATCTACTTGACAAGTCTCAAATCCACCAGAAAACCTCTTAGCTTTAGTGTAGTGCTGAAAAAAAAAAAAAAAAAAAAGGAAAAGCAAAGCATAGCAATGAAATCATAACATGTTTAAAAATAAGAGAAGTAATTGAAATTAAAGCTTTTTCTGTGCTAATATCAGAGGCATTAGTCCAAATTCCACCAGCATCAACAGCTGTATGTTATACAAAATGCATGACAATTAAGCTCTTCGGATATGTGTACTAATGTATTTCATAACATAATGAACAAAACTATGTTTTCTGTTGTTCATAAGAAAAAAAGATTTTTCTGAGATTCTCTCAAGTCTTCTCAAATGAAACTTCAAGAACATAAGGTTTGTCAAGAAAGAAGCTAAGCTGCACTTAGCTTCCTGCAGACTGTATTCCATTTGGCCAAAAATTCTGAGTCTTCCATGTGTGGCTGCTCTACGTGATTGGAAGCGTTTAGTTTGTTCCACACAAGAATGTTTCTTTCAGCAAAGCCTTTACTGGCTTTGATATGCCTTGTTTCTGCACTCACCCAGCTGTAACTAGTACATATCCCATGGTGATTTATGAAACAAACTTATTACCATCCCACTGTGCTAATAGTGGGAAAAATACGTCTTTCTGAAGAAGTTACAAGGGGTTATTAAGACAATTGTTGTCATCCAAGGTATTTTGCTGGCATACTTATTCTGAAGCGGCCAGTTTCCAGTTCCAATCTACTAAATCCTAAATCATGTGAATTAGTCCTCACAATAGAACTTTCAGTACAAATGGGAGAAAGGGGAAGGCTTGGTCTAAAACTAAGCCGTGTCCTAATCATACAGCTCAGGAATACCAAAATGCTGTCCATGTCGTTGCAATATGAACATATTTGGGGTTGAAAGTGTTCTACAACATATATGAATCACTTCAAGATAAGAACAAATCAGTGAAGTATTTTGAAATCTATTTCAATACTCTGTTAGAAAATACAATACATTTTTCAGAGAGAAAAACTATTTGCAGAACAAGTACACTCATTGTGAAATCTTACATTAGCTGCTTTACTGTAAGCCAGAAGCACAGACAGATTGCAGTAGAATTCCTGCCCCTAAGAAACCAGACCTGAATATCTGCTAAGGTAAAAGACTCTTAGGCACCAACCAAACTTTACAACTTATTCCTAACTTAGATAAAGAGTCACAGAACTTGATTTCTGAAAAATCACAGTGTTAGTCATAGCTCATTTATACTAGAAAAGAGACCATAAGAATTTAATTTATTTTTTAAACAAGTTTGTGCTTATAGGTTTATATCAGTGAGGAAAATACTTCTATCATTCAGTTAGAAATATAACAAGCCTTTGTGCAAGGTCTTTTCCACTATCTCTTTTGCTGGCTTCAGAGTCAAAATTTATAGTAGCTTTTCTACTTCTTTCCTAAATAGTTTTCAAGATATTAAAAAAACAAAAAAAACCAACCCTTTTTATTAGCCTGAGTATATTGAATTTTATCATGAGACTTGCACGTGTATGCATAAATACGCATACCAGACACATGACGATAATTTCTTCTGGAATGGACTGACTTACTTTTTGTGCTAATGCCAAGAAGAGACAAAATGAGGCACAGAGCATCTCCAAACAGACACCGTAAGTGTAAGCCATGTATTCTTAACAATGATGGCTTGGGACTTTGTTACTTTACACTGAAATCTCAGCTTGGATATTAAAAGCATGAAGCTTTTTGGTTTTAGCATTCTCTTTTTTTCAAAACAGTATGTTTAACTTCATAACAAAAGTTTTACAATACTCTATTTATCCCAACTGCTATGGTTCATTATGGAGCCTTTATATACTAATATTTTTCTTTGACCTCTACATTACTATCAAACCAATTGTGCCACACACAAATTAATACAGAAGCATGCTGGCTCTCAGATTTTCTTTTGATCTGGACAAACAGTTGGAGATTATTAAACTCTCCTTTAATGCACATGATTCAAACTAATCCTAGTGAATACTTAGCACAAACTACAGTTAACAGTGAGTATCTCTGACTTCTCATTGTATTAATAATCTACAACTAAGATAGCTGATTAAAGCAAATACGTATATTACATTGTAATTAAATGGGATCTCTACTGTGTAATAAAGTCCCTTTTACAGTAATAAATGCTTTAATTTCAAAGATAATGAATGCATTCTAACAGGAATAAAGTTTTGGTAATATATGAATTCCAGAAGTACAAAACTGTCCTTCTTAGCTCAATCAGAAACTGAATCTCAAAAGGAAACAAAAAAAGAATTGTTTAAAACTACAGTAAATTGCCTGTTATGCTTGAGGGTTGAATACTTTGAGAAAATGAAATGTATGCCAAATCTCAGAGAGAGATGGAAAAAAAATCCAGTAAACCTACAGGGACAGCACGCGACGCCGAGCTTGCAAATTTAAGGGAAAAAAATACTGATATGTTACTTTTGTGTATGTTTAACTTTAAGTACTTTCTGGTGAACTATGCTTGCATTTGCTTTAGACACTGGGCTGAGACAAACTCTGACCAGAGCAGAAGTGGAAGGAGGTGGAAGTGGGAGGAGTGTGAGCTGCACTGTTTGGGACCAGTAGGACAACAGAATTGTTTTTATACCTTACTGGTACAGTATCCATTTCCTGATTTGCACATGTCTGAGAAGGTAAATATTTTCTATCATCGTTAGGAGTCTGAACAGATCTTGGAAATGTCCGAAATTTTAAGAGAATATGGTCATGGAAAACAGAAAGACAGAAAAAGGTATTTTTTATAGTGAGGTTTTGAATAAATAAAATCACCACTTACTGCAGTCATAGTCCACAAACAGCAATGTGAACAAAAAACCTCACTAAAAGAAAACTGCTTGTATTGTAAAACATTGGCCTAAACACAGAATACTAACATAAATTCCCATCAGTTCATAACTGAGTTCAAAACCATAAATAAATCAGCTTGCACAGCACAGTTTAAAAATAGCCTTTTAAAATACCACTACTTTAATGAAAGAGGAAGAAACTGAACTTCTATAGAACCAATGTGGCCAACAGCTGCTTCTCACTATAGAATAAATAGTTGACTTTTTAAATGCTGGAAAGACTCAACCACTCCATTCCCATTAAAGATTTGACATGCAAACCAGCAATTAAAAAGATGCCTCATGAGTAGGTAAAAAGCTTCAAGACATCATCATGACAATTTACAGTGGACCCAGACACAAAATGGATTTACTTAAAATAAAATGTGTCATTATTTACTATATAGACAAAATTGCTCTCAACCAGTAAGTGAGGATAGTTTAGGCAACTGCGTGAACAAAATAAAACACAGGAGGCTCAGCCCTGCAGTATCCATTTGCCACCACCTCCACAACAAAGAGCAAATACGCAGTATCTCATGTAGCAAGATTCCCTACAGGATCTGTCCCACCTGCAGCAGTTACCGCCCAAATTATGACCAAACTGCTTTAATTAAATTGCTACATCTGGCATGTAGCATCCAAGGCTTGCATTTAGGATGAAAAAAATATTTCACAGAATAAAATTATTCAGAAGTAAACATTTCCTGCCAAAACAAGGAGAGCTTTTGTTCTAGAATTTTCCCAAAACCCCGAAGATCAATTTAAATAAAAAAGGCAGAGGGAGGATTCAAGGAAGGAATATCTGAAAACAAATCTAGGCTTTTACTCCAATAATGCAAGGCTTTTCTGCACGTGTTTTCTCTTAAAGAATATTAAACAAATGTCAACTGAGGGGCTTTCTGTACACAGACAGAAAACACAAGCAAAGGGAAGCGCATTATGCGGATCAACTGCACAGAACCCTCTACTGTGACATTAGGATTACTTCAGCAACATTATCCCATTCAAACCAAATAGAAGAGGGAAATAAAAAACAACAAAAACCAAGCACTGGTCCGTTAGTTCGGGAACATTTCTTCCCTCTTGTTAAGAGGCCACAGCTCCATAGCTAGGATTACTTCTCTCCCTTCTCTCTATCCAGTCTTTTCATTTTCTTTTCCCAGTTGAACAGGAAACTGAGTGAAAGGGCAGGCTTCCCTCCAGCTCGAGCTGCTTGGCCTGTGGCAGGAGCATTTGCACCACAACTTGAGAGAGATTGGTTGTGGGCTCTGCCAACGAGCTTCCTGCATGCTCTTAAATCCCTTTGTGCTTTAATTCCCCCTGGGAAGGACAACAATCGTGGCTTTGTTCATCTATCAGCTGCCATTTTTTCCGGTGCAAAAGCTATTTATTGTGTAAGTCATAATGTACATACATTCATGCTGTTAAACAGTGTAAGTTAAGCTTAGTTAAAGTATGTGCGTGGAACTGTTATCTGTGCCTTTTTCCTAGCATTTTACATGACAAATAAACATGCTATCCTTCTGGATAGAGAAGAATGAGAAACACCAACCAGGCTGAACAGACACTTTGTATTTCCGCTATTTTATCATCAAAATACACAATCATGAAAATATACCTCATCTGTTTATCAAAACTGATTTTGTTTTCAGAGAGAATTACCCCTATGCTTCCCACATCCATCTAATTTATAGATGCTCTGACAAATTCCACATTTTTAGAAGTGCTCTATAAGGGCACAACTCCATCTGCTTTAAAAAATAAAAGAAATAAAAATTGCTGGTGTTTTATTGTAAAGATCAACCTGAAAGACAAGATAGCCATCACAAAAATGCCACCTGCTATTTTCATCTACCTGTACAGAACCACATTCATCACAGAACTCTCCCTTCCTGCCCAGTGGGGATTCTTATCATGCTATCACTGGATAAGAGAAGAGCACACAATCTGAACACAACACCAGCACAATCCAGAAAAACAGTGTGTGAGACTCACCAATATCTGACACATCTTAGTTCAGATACAGTTGTGGTGATAAACTTCTCTACCTAGAAAACAACTTATGCATTCATTAATGAAGCCAGAAATCAAGATCTAGACTTCTTATTTTGTGCCATATGTGAATCCAATTCTGTTGTTACATCCATCCTTTCAATCAGCATAGGAGAATTCTACCCATTAAGGACTGAATGAATCCCTTTCCATTTAACTTAGTGCCAAAGTAGATGCTAGGCTTGCTAACAACAGATATTTGTTAGAGAGACACACTGTAAATGTCCTCCCATTTATCCCTCCATCCCCCAAAAGCTAGTGGTTATGAAGTATCACGATTTAAGAGTAACTACAGGAAAAGCACTGCTTATCTTGTAGGGGTGTTTTCTTCTTCTGATCTATATCTAGGGATCAACTGACAGAAGCCTAACTTCAGGCTTGAGTCCTCTCCCTGCAGATGCACTGTAAAATAGAATTCTTACAAGTAGTCTGTTTTTACCAAGAGCCCTGTTCCATTTATTTAATATAGTCCTTAAAGATACAGCTACCTGGGCATATTCAAGTTCTCATGCACATCAAAGGAAAAGTCAGAAAAGCTGAGTAATTCTGGATCTCCTGTCTAGACTTTAGGAATACACCCTGCCTAAAAAGACAGGTACAGGAATCTCCTTGCTTGATGAGAGGATGAAGGGCAAGTAATTAAATCTTCCTCAATACTGTTGCAATAAATGACAGTAGTGATGTTAAACAAAATTTTTTAAAAAGGTCAAACCGATGCATTAAGAACAAAATTACATACCAACAGATGAGGCACAACCGGAAAAAAAAACAAAAACACAAAGGATTTTTGGCTAAGCCCACCCTGTGCAAAGGAGCGGCTACTCCACAGCATCACTCTATTACCCAGTTCTTTAAAATTTCTGTAAGTTTTAGAGGAGGAAGGAGAATATTACCAGTAGACAGATAGCTATGCACAAGCTGCAACACTGTGGCTACAAGCAGCCTAGTGAGTAGGTGTGCAACAGCTTTTGTTGCACTGCGTGAGCAATGGGGGATGTGGAGGTCTGAGTGCCATTGTGGGCACACGTGTGCCTTTGGCTGAGTTGAGGACCAGGATTTGCCTCTACTGTGTGCTTCTTCACTGTAACACAGTGAAAGATATTTCCTGAGTGAACTCTGGGCCAGAAAACCCAAGAAAAGAATCACAGGGAAAACTTCAGCTTTTCTAAGGGACAATGTCACAGCAGGAAGAGCAGAGTCTCCTTTGCAGTCATGCTGCTTTACTCTACCGAGACCTAGTAAACATATTATCTATTCCACTCCCCTGGCCCAGATGTGACTTCATGTCCCCTACTGCCTTAAAAGCAGAAAAAATCACGTGAGTTGACAACTTAAGTGTTGTGCAGTTTTAACGATGTCATCTTCAAATAAGCAATATAAACAGAGAACTGTTCAGGTTCAATATTAAAGAAAAAGAACCACAAAACAAAACCAACTCCCTTTTGCAATGGAAAGAGCAAGGAATAAGTAACAGATAATGAAGTTATAAATATCCCACATTTCCCCCACCACAGCTAGCTCTTGGCTGGGATCCCAGGTCATTAGCGGATGTCTGCAATTCCATGTGAAAGGAAAGAAAAGCAAAACAACAAAAATTACTAAGTTTTATTGTTTAAGGCAGCAGGGACAAGTATCAGTTCTCAGCTGTCTCTAACAATAACTGCCCGTTACTTTTTTAAGAGAGGATGGAAAAAAGGATTGTTCTTTGATTTTATTACGAGGGGAAAGAATAGCAGTGATCCAAATATCTCAGCAATTCAGTAAGGGCTAACCATCTTCTCAAATACTTGAGCAACAGCGCAATGACGTTATCAAGATAATATTTCTGCCTTCCCCCCACTCCCTTCAGCTGGAAATGGGTATTCTCTTTTCATGCATCAGCTAATTCAAGTTGATGCCTTTGTTATTTGATCATCAGCTCTTAAAATCACTGCACTGGAAAACAAATCTTAAGACTATAAAATACACTTTCTTAGAAATAAGCTAATTTCTCTACTTTCATGCAACATCAGATAGCACTGCTGAAAGAAATTACTGCATGGGTGAACCTTGCAAATAAACACTCATGGGGCTCACCAGTGCTTGGCCTCAACTGCTTCTCAAATGCCAGTTTTCATAAGTACAACTACGATGGTTGGTGGAAAGAGATAAACGAATTGTTTTAATATAGCATATCCTAGATTTTCTCCATGTAAATAATATAAGTTAATAAAACCCCAAAACTCATAAAAGTGAAAAGCCTGAATTATCACTTGTTAAATGTTACACTGAAACTTGACTCAAAGAAGTATTCCCCAAAGATTTCTAAAAGCACAAAAAAAATGCAGCACTGAAAGTTACTTTAACACAGTTTCATTTTTAAACTATTTTCACTCTCCAAGTTCAGAACATCAAAAATCTAATGAAATGCAGGTATTACAAGTGTCCTACTTTTTAGTGGACTGCATTAGTAGCAGCATATATATAAACAAGCTTTGGATTTATTGCAATAATCTTGTTTCCCTTTAAATTATGGCTCCCTAATAGGAGAGATGAGAAGGTTCAAAAGACAATGATTTGTGCTACACAGCAGTCACACCTAGTTTTATCTTTCACATAAAGAAAAAAAAAAGTTGTAGATTACTGCATTCCTGATAGATTTAGGCATTAGACTTGAGACTAAATCTGTTTTAGACATTAGAGGGTTTTTTTTTCCTCTCTTGTTGCTTGTTTCCCGGGAATAAAGGATTTCCAAATATATGAGATGGCAGACCTAAAATTACGTGCTTTCTGATAGGAAAGCTTGGCCACTTTTCTGACTACGTGCAGGGCATACTGCCAAAAGAACAGGTTGAGGAATGCATATCCCATCATCATCCCTACTTGCAAATCTGCAGGTTTCAGCCCAGGCACAACAGAAGAGCCAACTATCTTCATGAAAACATGGTTCACAATGGAGGGATCTGCTCCACTGTTCTCACAGGTACTGGGACAAGCAGCCATGTTGTCTCCCTGGAGTAAATCCTTTTACAGCAGTGGAACTGCCTGTACACCAGCCTGGCTGCTCAGAGGACTACAATCTTCCTACAAAAAGGACGTGATGGAAAAGTGTACAGACTTGTATGAAAACGGATCCCTTCAATGTTTGCTGAGAAGATTCAGAAGCAGCAGTCAGGCAAATTTCCTGACTTTGGTTTAGCTCCTCAAAAACTGTTGCAGTGCTACATTTTCCACTTCTTTTTCCCCAATAACATGATCTAAAAAAATATGTAGAAAGAAAGAAAAGAATGCTGGAATGCAGTCTATGGTACTCACCACAACTATTTTAAAAAGTGTTTTGAGCTCATACAAGAGACTTTCTAAATTTAAATGGTTTTAGTAGTTTCCGGGAGAATCCAAACAACAGGAGGCATTATAAGGTCAGTTAAGAGTTCAGGGAAAGGGCTCTTGGCATTTCATTCTCAGCAATATATTAGCAACAAAGTTTGCCAGGACTAGTGGTTGAGGAAATTGTTAATTCCACTCTTCCACCAGGTCAGCTGCCCCTGTGCATTTCCAGCTTACAAGTACAAGGGGCAGTACATTAATGGCCAAAGGTGCAATGAGTAATCACAGCTCACCTAATTAAAAATGCCACATTCAAAAGGCTGCAAGGACTATCAGTTCGTTCTATATTTGCTCCCTTGCTGACAGAAATTACTGGATGTCTCTATTTTATACAGTCCTTCTTTTACCCACTCACTTAATTTCCCAGCCACCTCAAAATGGGCACAACATACCACGAAGCTCGCTAACACTTCCCACTACACATCATTAAATAGACAGAAAGCAAAAAGCAGTAGGAAAATATCTACAAAATCAGTCTCCCCAGTACTTTCACAAAGCAGTAACACTGCCACATATTTTCAAATGGAAAACCATGCAGATCTGGTAAAGATTAGAGAACAAACAGGCATCAAAACCAGTAAATTCTTAAGTCTCAATTATAGACGCATATTTCTGTGTCATTGAAAGCCCAGTAATAAACCAAATTTTGGCACTATGAAGACGAACAAAGACACTGACAGAATGTAAAAAAAGAATTCTTCATAATACGTCAAGCCACCTCCTTTGAAGATTATACTAGAGTTTCCCTGTAATACGTAATACTTACTAGGAATGAAAGGAAAAAGAAACCCATAAAACTATTTGGGGGTGCACTTGATTGTCTAAGTGAAACAGAATATTTTTTACCTCTGATGAACAAACTACATTAAGGTGGGTTTGACTGGTTGTTTTGTTTTAAAATGAGACAGAAGATAGAGATTTCATTAGAGAGCTCATTAGAAATTTCATTAGAGATTTCCCAAGTTGATTTTATTTCCTTACAAATTAAAACCTTGTGCTAAGCACCACATTAAAAAGGCGTGAAATGGGCAAATAACTGGATGTTCAAAAGAATGACTTAAAAGGGATTGAACAACAAGACTTTCGTGTATTCACATGAGGTTTTAAGTAACTCACCATCATTCTGTATTTGCTTTCCAAAATGGTGCAATATTTTTTATGATGAGACAAATTTTGCCACTTGTAGTTTGCAAGTTACAGCAAATATAGTGATGGTGTGCTGAAGTTTATGGGTGATTTTCATACAACTGTGCTAGTTCAGATTACAATTTCATGCTTCTCTCTTTTCAGCACAATGACTTACAGCAGATACACAAGAGTGTTTCTTGCATCCAACATCCACATTGTGTGCTCCTCTTAAAAACGATCTACAAATTCTATCTTTGTCTTAGAAGATCTCAAGGTCTGATCAAAGCTGCACAAACAGGTAGTACTCTGTACAAGTCAGAGTATTTCACTTGTAACACATCATTTTTATTAGTCCCTCAACTGCCTTATCAGCAAAAGCCTGACTAGAAAAGGATTTTTAAAAGTCTACCTTTTTTCATCCAATTAAGTGCAAATTCTTGTTTCCTCCAGATTTCCTTTACCAAATAATTTTCCCCTCCAGCTCCTTTTGTGCATTTTTAAGAAGTCCCCTTAACAGAATGTAATTTAGGTCTCAGGTATGTAACAACAGAACAGTGAAATTGTGGCAAAATATGTCATTAATGTGTGTCATTATTCTAAGTAACATTAACAAGTTCATTATTTCCAACATGCTTAATTACTCCCAAATTGCCATCCCCATTTCAAGTATGTTGCATATGCAGTCCCAGCAAATTAATAATACAGGTATACATGCTATCTAAAAACCAAGAAAAGTGTATTGGAAGAAAACAATATACGTGGACTACAAAGTTATTAAATTGCTGTTTAGGAAGCGTAGCATAGACAACTGACAAGTCTATATCATTTTTAACTAAACAAGAATGTACTTCAGCACTTATATGGACTACTTCTCCATGCGCATATCTCATGCTCATTAATGACATTACACAGTAGATAATCTGTAAATACCTGCACTGCAAACTGTAAGAAAAGCTAGCTGGTACTCTACAATAAGTGAAATGAATCTGCGAAGTACAGAAAGCTTCTGGGTGGACAGTAACTGCCTTTTATATCAGAAGCAACTTACAACTCATGTCTGCTTCTGGAAGGAAAAGGAGAAGAAGGTGGCTCAATTCTGTGCCTAACTATGTCAGCATCTTTTATGTTCTCAGAAAAGGTTATGCACATTATTTGCAAGCTGCACCCATCATGGAAATAGTTGCAAGGACTTACCATGCAGCCTGTAATGTTTTCTTATGGCTAGGTCTTAAAAGAATTAAAAAAAAAAAAAAGAAAAAAAAAGAAGCATTCTCTTTCCTTCAAGTGAGAAGTTGCCTGTGCCTTGCCTAACCTTGTAGGTCTTATCAATGGTTTTTAAACGTTTAAAAATGTATTTAAAATAGCTGCAGTTACTACCTCAAATCTCTTAATTAGGTCCTATTTTTGTTTCATCTCTCTTTTCTGCCTCCTATGCCCACTTCCCTCTAGGCGAGAGGAATGAGAAATACTTCTCTATCTGTACAGCAAACAAAAACAAAAAACCAATGAAGCAGAAGAGTAAAACAATGCAGAAGGAAGATGTAAAACATTAATGAAAATTTCAGGGACCTCTGAACAGTATAGATGTGGTGAAGAACATGTTCCCATGCCCTGTGACGTGACAGAAAATACATCACATGTCAAGTTCCTGAATCAGTGAATGCATATATAAAAGAAATTACAGCATATAGCAGAAGGTGAAAGAAATAGCTTCAGCACTGTGCTATTCGGAACCAGTCCTAAGTGTATCAGAGCTGCAGGACAACGCCACAGTGCACACACACACAGTGAGACATAACGGACAGCATATTAAAAAAAGGTTATCGGTGCCTTGTAAGCAGGAGTATTAAATAGCATGTAAAAAATTCCAGCCCCCATAACTGAATCTCAAGATCCAATCCATCTCCTGGGAACAGAATTCTTCACTTCCCACCACAGCTGCACACACACTGTTGACTATTTCCTACCCTGCAAGGAATGGTCAGTTGCGGCGCCAGTGTAAATGGCCACAGAGTTCTGGTTAGGAATGGACATGGCCCTGCCAGTTCCTCAGCTGTGCCCAGAAGCTGTAATGAGAAGTGCTGGCTATCCCAGCCCAAAGAGGAGCAGGAACTGCTCCAACGATACAGTAGTGCAGGTGATCAAGCTGTGGGTCTCAGTGAATATTCCCTAACATTCATCTGAACTGGTTAGTTTACTCGTAAAGGTGCTATGAATAAAAGTGCATCAACTCTATGTTAATGAAATGAGGACTTAAACATGACCTTGTGATCTCTTCTGCTCTCCATCATGACAATTGCATTCAGTTGTAGAAAGCCACTTACACTGATAATAGATGGAGTAGAAAAAGATTACACTCTGCATACTGTAGTGAGCAATAAAATTATGCAAATTACATGCAGTAGGATGAAAGACAATAAAAGCGTTGTGCTGTACCAAGCAATATCAAATAATAGAAGTGAGGCAAAGGAGAACAATATAAGGAGCTGGAAGCAAGTTTCTATAACCCTTCAAAATTTCTGAGATTTCAGACCAAAAAATATCTTTAAGGCACTGAAAGGTTTCTGCTGAATTGGAGTTTAACTTAAAAATAACAAAAGCTGCTTAAGCACAGAAAGTGCTTAAGAACAGGAGCTTTGCAATACGAGCAAAACATCAATGATAAATTCATATCTACTATCCCTCTGGACTCTCAACACGATATCACCATTTTTCATTTCTCTATTTCAAAACAGCTATTAAATATGCTCTTGGTTGTAAAACCACACACACTCATAAAAGGATAAAACCAAGTAGGTTCTACATTCTAGTTAGCTACTGAAAAAGTCAGCAAAGTCAGAAACACATATTTTGAAGTGGAACTTTCATTCTATCAGCAAAGAGATTGTAAAACGCAGCAATAAAGAAAAAAATATCAGCCACTCATGAACTACTCTAGCCATTATGTTCAGTCATTAAGAAAAAGGAATGCAACTAAGAGCATTAAAACAAGACAGACGGACAAGGAAAATGGCATTACAGCAGTATCACTGAGGATATTACAACTGATATGCCTGATGCAGGATAACCCCACTGTCACCTTCGGCAATGACATCACCTACATAGAGAAGGGTCGTGGAGAGGCTGCATGAGAGAGACTACAGAAGACCAAGGCACACAGGAGGTAAGAAAAATCACATGGGGCAGAACGCCCACAGCTGAAGGTATGCTTTCTTACACTTCAGAGAGAAATTGTAGGGACACATGTTTCCAGGGCACTATATAAGGAATACCTCCTGGTCATACTTCAAAGTGCTCGGGTCAGACTTGTTGGTCACACAGCAAAGCAAGTCCAGCAGTCTAGGTCACAAACAACTCAGATGTGACGAGGCTTGCTTCAAAAGACTGGGAATCATTGCTCAGCTGGGTAGAGAATGTTTCCTTGGTCTTTGGCTTTTCAAGTCCATTAAGAGACCTCATTCCTTCACAATGAGGCTAATATTGAACCTTTCAACATTTTGGTTCTAATCCTCCCTCAGAATTATCTAAGTATATCAGCAGTTACTCAAATTCTTTTGCTGCTACCAGAACAGAACACTTACTATAAACTAACACAAGATAAGATGTTTCTTCTTGTTTTGTTCTTCAAAGCAAATGCTGTTAGCACTTACACTCAGTTTTCCTGACAGACACTAGATATACAGAGCGCATCCTTTCCAAGCAGTATAATTCACTAAAAAACACTGGAAAGTTCTGTAAGAACACACCATCTCAGAAGAGAATAGTGAGTTCCTGGCATTGCCAGTTGTCATGCACCTTGCAGTGAACCCATCAGTTTTTCTATAATCACTGTGATTTCCACGCCTTGCATGTGAAAGCAAAAGCCTTCTGAATTCGTTTGCCCGCACACAGTTATTTGGAAGGATTTTTCTTCTCTAAAAACAAACAACCACCACCAACAATAAAAAACCCACCATTCTGATTTTTTTTTTAATTATTATTTAATCTGTTACATAGATAAGCTGTTGGTTGTTCTTCCTTACTTGGAGATGAACATTCACAATTTTAATTCCCCTGAGCTTAAGTGCCTGCCACAGTTTTTTTTTCCATGCATGAAAGAATTACATTTCTGCTGTTTCTATTCTGAAATGAAGACCAGTGTTTTTTCTCCAATCTGTTAGTAATGTTGAGTGAATGACTTCACAGTTAGATTAGTCCTTTGGCAACTGAAACGATGGGAAAATTAGCTGAGCTTTAACCAAATGTCTAAGAACATACTGGTCTGAGAGGGTTGTGGAAGCACTGGATTGAAGGGCCGATAGACTTTTAGAGGGAGACTGGGACAGGTTTGGGGGCATTTTGTTTTTAACAAGCAGCTGGCTTATGAAAGATTTTATTGGGTAGGCTTAAGCTAGCACTGAATAGTGAGATACATTTATGCAGCAGCTGTGATCAAGATCAACACAGCCATTTTATTTATTCCTGAAAATGTGCCACGTTTCTGACATGTTCCAGCCATGAGATTGGACTTGCATGCATAAATAGCTAACGCCTGAAAAATTAAATGATGTGGTGCATGTAAACAGTTCTGTATGACTGTTTATTAAAGTGTTGGGTATGAATAGCAACTGTTTCATTATAATATAACAAAACCCAGCCTTTCCCTTTCTCTCCCTTCTTTAATTTGTGTTTGCTCTATTTTTCTTTGCTAGGAGTTAACTATTATACTTCTCTGTTAATTAAGATATGTCTCAGAGAGATAAGCGTGTCTCCTTGAAGACAAACCGAATGAATCATCCTTTTGGCTGGATCCGAGCACCTGCATGTTGACTCCCAATTCAGCTTTGTTTTTTATCAACAGAAAGTATGCCCTTGAGAGCTCACTTGTGAAAAGCAAATTAACATCGCTGTTCAGTTGTGCTTTTTCTGCTGAAACAGATTTTGTTAGCAGTGTTCCTAAATTGCTTAAGAATGAAAACGAATAAAAGTAATTCAGTGTAGAAACATTTACTATAGCCTTAAAACATAAAAGTCAAAATTCTGAATGCTGATTTAGATTTCCTTCTCCCCAGATTTACATGCTATTACGGATACATTCTCACTGCCTAACAGCATAACCTTTGTGTTTTAAAGTCAGGACATTCTTAGCTGAAGCACAGACGATGATGTTTCAGTATCGTAGGCTGAGGAATAGATTTTGAAGTACATTTTGCTAGGCTATATCACTGTGAAATAGCTGCAGAATAATAAGTTTTGGAATGGACCATTTGAACTGGCCCTTGCTTAGTAGATTATTTTCCTATGGTGCTGAATCACAACTGAAATTACAGTCATTACATAACATTAACATCTGCTCTAATGTTATTCCAAGTGTTTTCCATTCTGGACTTTGAGACACGCCTCTCCTTCACACACACAGCACATCTTTGTATTCCTGTGCTGCATCATCAATACTGCACGTGTTACAGTGATGTTGGTGGATTTTCTTATGGAGAGAAGAGACAGCCTAGTCTAAGAAGTATGTGTTCTATCCTATGTGACAGATCTACATAAAAACTCTTCGGGTCTGAAAAATACATCTCAGGGACTGCAAAGAGAAACATCACACCTATATAAAAATTAAAAAAAGAAAAAGAAAAATATCCTTTATAATAACAATATGCCGACAAACAACTTCAGATAGTTTGCAGGTCACCAGTGCAAAGTTTTTTTGCCTTCGTTTGAAAGACACGTAGAAATCACAGTGGTTATGGAAGAACTGTCAGCTGTGATGGCGCAGACTCACTGCAAGATGCACAGCATCTTGTAACACTAAGAATTTACTATTCTTCTTCTAGGCTGCTGAATATAGTTACAGTTCCTTCCAATATAGTTTGGTGAATTATATAGCTTGCCTATTGCAAATGAAGTGTACTGTGTATCCTGTGCCCGTCAGGAAAAACGAGTGAGTGGGTATAAGTACTGGCACATCTAACATTCGGGCAAAGTTGAATTTCACTGTTTGAAATAGTTCGGTTTTGTTTGTTTATTTACGTGGGTGGTTTTTGTGGTTTGGTGGTTTTTTGTTTTTTTTTTAGTATTAAATATTTCCCTCACCTTGTTACCAACATGCAGCTTAATTTGTTCTTGCGTACTTAGGCTTTATCTTTCGAATAGAGCTGCATTAGATTATAGTGGCATATGAATGCACATGCAACATAGTTACTTCTTCCAATTAACTGAATGCCTTATTTATTTAAATCTAAATAAGACACAAAAGAAAAAAAAAAATCAGTTTTATCCCTGTTAAATGGAAAATCCATTCGATTTTTGTCTTCCAGTAAAGCCTGCTTTGAAGCTTACAATTATGAGCTATGAATCCCACATCAGTTTTCTTCAGAGCAAAGAAATCCTGGTCATAGCCAGAAAGAATGACTTCATTTGATTGTGAACTGAGCACAGCAGCTGTGCTGCTGGTCGAAGATACATAATAACCTGCACTCACAGTGGTTTCACAATCACAAAAAGTCATTTTCTTACAGTATGTTCTCCTTTCCGCTTCTATCTCATTCAGGGTTGGGGAAAAAAATGTGGCGAATGGAATGCTTACTGCTTTTCAAACAGTTCATAAGAAAATGCCACTTACACCCACTGCTGCCTCCACCTCACCCCAGCATTACAAGGAGGAAGGGGGGTGGGGGGAAGGATGAAGAGAGAACAAATTGAAGGATTACAGCAATATAATTCAGCACTTAATTCTAAAGAATTATAGTGTAATAAAGTACATATATCAGGGAACAGATTTGTAACTAACAACTTGAATATCACGGGGAACATGTGGAGGCATGGAAGTGCCACAGACTCATCTGAAAATGGAAAGGCTCCTCAATCTGAATTTGTACATTAAACAAACCACCAAGCTGCAAGTATGGTGAGTGTATCTCATGAAGATCTGGAAAGCATGTTTTAATGTTTTGTTTCCAAATAGTGTTCTTGTATAACCTTTTAAAGCTTTCTCAACTAACAGGGAAAAACCAAACAAACACTCCTGCCTCCTCCCACTCTCAACAAACCAAGAAATAGGATGTTGCACTGAGGATGCTGCATATTAAAACAAACATATCAGTTTCATCTTCTGGTTGCTTTTCTGTTACACTCTGACAGAGATGTAAGAAAATCATTTGCCCTTCCAGCCCTTTCCACAGCTACGTTCCTTAGCTGAAACCACTATTAAGAAAAAGACAGCCACACACAGATACAATGGGAAGCCAAATGTGAAAACAATTACGGCACTTTGAAAACAAATAAGAAATGGAAAAATTTGTCTTCACACATCATGTGTGTTCAGTTAGAGAAGCTGCCCTTGGTAGCCACCATTTCTGTACTTACAGCACAGATTAAAACCCAATCTTACTAATGAAAATATTTATAAGCAGTGATAGAAATCATCGCACACTGAAACTAACGATGCATCTGACTGGGAGTTCTGCCTAGCATACACATGCATTGGACATGCAAGCAGAGAGATCCCGTATTGTTTAATACATCAAGTTTGGAAATAAACCATGTGAAAGTGAATGAGATATTCTTTCAGCTCACTACTGTATCAGTAATTCACAGTTATAACAGTAAGCCACTGCTTACGAGATGTGAGGGGGAGAAAACAGAAGGTCAAGAACTTTGGAACAATTATTGATATTTGCAGTAGGACTTCTTTTTAAAAATACCATTACTGCTTTTTCTCTGTAACTGTATGAAGGCTGCTCCAAAAGTAACGCCTCCTATTTTATTATGTTGGCCCATGACATCAGAGACAGTTGGTGGTCGTATGGCAGTAGGGGGTGAACCTTCCCACCAATATCCCATCACGTTTTGTTGCCATGCAACAGATGGCATGGAAGCGTGTATGAAGCAAAGGTGTGCCATTGAATTCCTTACATTATAAATCTCTATTTAGCTCATAACTAAGGCACACAACTTAAACTTTAGATCTATGAAAAGTGTT